>JABFYK010058619.1:0-11231 GCA_018849495.1 Termitomyces sp. T123_Mx157 | reverse complement strand
ACAGTCTGGAACAATGTATAAGCCCATGAACCATGCTATTGTTCAGGCTGGGGCTAGTCTAGCCCCAGGCCTGCCTTATATACTACAGGATGACTAAGTATGACTAAGCATGACTAAGTAACTACTGACTAAGCCGGAGGCTGCTGACTACAACCCATGACTAAGTGCAGAGCCAATGACTACGATGTATTGACTAATTAGTCCAGTAGTATTAGGATCAGATAAGATAACAATAATAGATAGGGTGCCAAGTCCAGAATACCCAATAGGCCAAGGAGCCAAGACAGAAAGGGAGTAAGGAAGGGTCTGGCAGTCCAGAGCCCGACTAGATGTAGTGTTAGTGCTCACAAACTAGGCTGAACTAGGGTTGGAACATGGTCTGAGGACCGGTCCCCTTACACTTCCATACATACCACCAACAGATGAAGTAGTTATGTCAGTCATCATTTCTAGCAATGTAGTATATAGGACAGTCTGCAGGATAGAATATCCTCAGACCAAACAATAGCAGTATTTCCCAGATCTATCCACCAAACTGACTGTAAGCTCCCTTAGTGATATCCAACTCCCTTTGGCCTCTGCCTCAACTCTTGCTCAACTCTAACCTGCATTAGCACCTGTTAGACTCTTGCTTATCTCTCTGCACTTGGCCTTGCAGGATAGGAGTATTCCACATTGTTGAGTGTGCCCTTACAGGGATTTGAATAACAGCCAGCCAGTGAAGAGGTAGCCAACAAGGCAGTGAGCAATGAGCAAGCAGCAAGCAATGAGCAAGCAGGGGGCAAGGGGCAAGCAGGGGGCAAGAGGCAAGCCACAAACAAGTGGCAGAGTCAACAGTAGGCAGAGCATGCATAGGGTTGGAGGCCAGAGGCATCAGTAGTCATCCAATGCTAGGGTGAAGGTCAATACATCCTAGCACCAAGAAGGCAGCAAGCAGCAAGCAAGTGGTGGGCGGTTAAGTGAGTGGCAGGCAGTTAAGTGAGTGGCAGGCAGTCAAGCGAGTGGTAGGTGGTTAAGCAAGCAGCAGGCATTTCAGCAAGCAGCAGGCAGTTAAGCCAGCAGCAGGTGAGAGGCAAGTGGCCCAACCAAGAGTGGGGGTGTAGAGTGCATAGAGTAGCATGTCATGGCAGTAGAGTGAGGTTATTGCCTGGCAAAGGCAGGTAGGAGGTAGGGTTGATGCAGCAGGCTAGGAAAGGGCACTGCATAGGAGTCTGAACAACCTGTGAGAGGACATCAGTCATGGATGGTCCAAGCCAAGCCCACCACTTACAACCTGACACTCCTGTCAGGAGACAAGCAGTGAGTGGGCTGGCCTAGGGCATGGTGAGCAAGGAGCAGGTGTCCAACAAGAGGCAAAGGTGGAGGGCAAAGCAGAGACAAGGGGTAGCACTGGCCAAGCTCACAGTTATGCTACTGAATAAACCCAAGAGCCATGCTATTGTTCAGACTGGGGCTAGTCTAGCCCCAAGTCTGCCTTATATACTACAGGACTACTAAGTATGACTAAGTACCTATGACTATGTCAGAGGCCACTGACTACAACCTAATGATAAAGCAGAGGCCAATGACTACAACATATTAACTAATTGGGTCCAGTAGTGAAAGGATCAATGATAAACAACATTACATCAGATTCCAAGTCTGATATACCCATTAGGCCTGGGAGCTGAGACAGAAAGGGAGTAAGATAGGGCCCAGCGGTCCAGAGTCTGGCTAGATAGGATGCCAGTACTCATGAACTAAGCTGAGCTAGTGTTGGGACAGTCCAAGGACCAGTCTCCTTACAAAACTGCCCTAACTGCTAATATCAGAGATATTGCTGGTGGCACAACAAAATATGATAAGAATGGGAGGACAAGGAGGTACTGCAAGAGACATTGTGTGAAGATGTATTAGACTACCTTTTCAATAATAAGAAGTTAGCTTGTGAAATGGATTGACATAATAAGAAGGAAAAAATGTCATATAAAAGGAGAAAAGAACACATTGGTTCTGAACCTCTTTCCAATGAGCTGGGTGCATTAATACAGAGAGTGGCAAATGGCTCTAGATGCAAGACTAAACTTAAGTCAGATAATAGGAAGAAGGTTAATAAAACTGACCCAAAAGCAGCTACTGAGTCTGTAACCCAGATTACTTCAAAAAGTGCTTTGGGGTGTGCATTTGCACATTTAAGTAAATGTCAATGCCCCAACTTCCACAATAACCCAGAATCATGAGCTTCATACTCAGGATATAGCAGTGAGTCTAGTAACTCCAGCTCTTCAAGTAGTTCTGGTTCTGGTTCATTGCATTACTTACACAGACAACATCAGTTGCACCATTGATCTCACTGCCATTCCTGAAGATTGAAACATGAACAATCAAAGAGGACCATGATTAAACCCACACTGCCAGAGAAGTATGATGGTCACATGGATATAAGAGCCTTCTACAAGTATTTGATACATGGTACTGCCTATGTTCAATATGGCTACATAGAGGAAAGTCACTAGGTCATGGTACTATCTGAATTCTTGACTGGAAAGGCTGATGCCTTTTATACTTGTAGTGTACCTTTTGATCCTGAACAATAGCATTGACAAAATTCTTTATAGAACTATCCAATTATTGCTTCCCTATAGATTTTTTATAATCAACAGCATGAAAAACTGAATAGTTTGACTAAGGGGAATAAGTCTGTCTGCAAATATGAGGCCAATCTTGACAAGTCATTTACAATCATGTGTGCTGATAGTAAGTGTGCCAAGGTAGTTAAATTGTTTAATGGTTTTATACCATTGCTCTATAAGGCTCTTCTCTATAAACACATGAACTCTGAGATATCTCCTGGAAGGAGATGGATGGTGCATGAAGCTGAGTACCAAGAACTGGCAGATAATGTGGATCTAAGGGACTACACTGGAAGAAGTGGTTAGTCCTGCCATAATCACTCTAGGTGTGGTCATTATAACTCACATACTTCCAAATTGCAGGAAAAACCTTCCAAGTCTGTATAATTGCACTCTTCCAACTGTGTAAAGATCTTCTGTTTGACATATGGTAAAAAGACCAATACAGCTCCAGGATTAGCACTGGACAGCCAAGGGAGTACTAAACCTCCCTCCATACTGAGACCCCATATGCACCTAGGCAAGATTGTAATCAGTTACATTTGCCTCTAAGTAAAGAGGAAAAAGAAGTACTCAAGGAGGCTAACAAATGTTTCTTGTGCAGCCAGGAGAGACACTTTGCCTGGAATTGCTCCACTAAAGGCAAGGCTCAATCCCATAATGGTAAACCCCCAGGGCTAAGTGCCTTTGGTATTTGTATGAATCTATAATAAGCTGAGCAATCTCATACACACAGTCTAGGCAAGACAATGGAAATGTCACTGGAAATAAATTCAATGTTTTGTGCCCTAAACAGTATGATAGCAATGGAGACTATCCCTAAACTACAGTTGGTTGCAGACTGGGAAGATTCCATGGAACTTGATGGATATTATCCCCTGCTCAATGATATAAACAGCAATGGCATACATCTGGATTTGCATGAGGATGTAATGTTAGCACCACTAATGCCCTTTAATTGGTTCTATCAGTACCTAATGGAAGATCCAGAAGAAAAAGTAATCATACTAGATACATACAATTGCAGGCACCATCTTGGTAATGCTGTGTGTAAAAAGGTTTAGAAACACTACAACCTTATCCTGATGATCCTGTGATTGTGCTTCAGTTTTGAGGATGGCAATTTGTAGCTGGCAAGGTATTTCACAATGCCATAGCAATCTTTTCACCTTGCCCTTTCCTTTGTTTCCTTTATCTCATGCCTGGGCACTAGTGGTCAGCACTAGGCCACTAGTTACCTTCATAGTCTTCTCACTTCACACCAACTGGATATGTTACATCTTTTTTAGTTTTTCCTCTCAAGAAGACACTACAACTATGTTACTTGACCCTTTAAGGTGGTCAGTCTAGGTACTATGTACAGCCTCTTAGGGGGGCCAGTCTGTTGTCAAGCTAAAAGAAACACTAAAAAACCCTTCAAGGGTATTAGTCTGCATTTTCCATGACAGTGTTGGTGTTGAAGCCAAAGTCAGAGGAGGGTAAGCATGAAGGAACAATGTCCTCCTTCAAGATCTCATTGGCAACCTTCCAGGTGACTGCATCATTACAGTCATCCTGCAAGTGCTGTAGAATAATGACAGAGCACTCCACTACCCAATATCATGCCCATACTATGATCAAGTGCCACTTGGCTGCTGCCAGCTCAAACATCACCTCTACTACTGCTGCCCACTCCCAATTGTGCTCCAGGTTTGCCCAAGAGTCCAGTGCCAACATGAGTGCTACCAGGTTGTCTCTGAGCTACTCCAGGTCCTGCACCATGGCTGCAAATGCAGGAAATTCTGAACATGCACCTGGTTGCTAGAACAAGCATGAGGCACTCAAACACAGCACTAGAGAAGAACATACCTGCATCTCCTGCCCAGGCACTGGTGTTTTGCAACTCCTAGAAAGAGATATTAGTGCTAGCAATGTTGGTTATAGAAGCAACTCACCAAGTACTACTCAGACCAGCTATAAGTCCCTCCTCTTCCAGTTCCACTGGAAGTGCCAAGCTCCTAGCAATGGCTGTCACTATGTCCATCTGCTTGGCCAGGGGCATTGCCATTCTCACTATGTCCATCTGCTTGGCCAGGGGCATTGCCATTCTCTTCCTCTCAGCTGCATTTATCTCCAGGACTCTCTTGTTATTGTTATCCTCAACAATAGCATGGCTCTTCCCTTTGTTTGCATGTCATTGCCTTGGTGTCTCCTCCTCCTTGCTGGTAGCCTCTACTGCTACTGACCCCTCATGGCAATGCTTTGCAGCCCTCTCCTCTTTGTTGCTGTTCTCCATCCTTGCTTAACTCTTCTCTGCTCCCCAAACCTTGGCCTCAACTTCTTATAGATGCTGAATAGACTTTGGTTCTCTCTGCCAGTTGTGTGAATTAGTCACAGCCTCCAGAGGGTTCCCTTCTCTCTAGATTTGGCTTGGGAGCCCTCTTTTTGATTTCCTGAGCACTTCTCTCTCATCTCTTCCCCACTAGTGCCTCACTAGCCCCTGGTATCCCTCCTATGACCCAACCAATGCCTCCTGCTGCTCCCCCTGACCAACCCAACCCTGGAGACAATGCCTGGAACTGTTTGATGGCTCTGGAGACCTAGGCACAGTCTACCCAAGCTTTCTTTACCCTCCACACCTCCAAACTTGCTGGATTACACCAAACCACTAACACCATCTGCCTATCTTTCCAGACCCTCTCAACCCTGTCTCCAGTAACAGCCTGATGCCCCCAGCCACTGTAAAAAATTTGCTGCACTGAGCTCTGAGGGTTTAAGAGCCCCCTGCTCCAAGATTCCTTGTCCTGCACTTTCTGATGCTTTTGAAGGTGACTTTACTGTTGGAGAGTGCTTCCCCCACTCCTGTATCACCTATATCCAGCTGAGTGGTGAGAAGTTTCCCTCTGACACTCTCAGGATTGCCTGGGTCCTCTCCTACATGAAGGCCAGCTAAGATTCAACATATGTGTTGAGAGTTTTTTGAGATCAAGGATAAATGAATAGTTTTGCAGACTAGGACAAGTTCAAAAGAGATCTCCAAGCTGAGTTACTCCCACTGGACCCTGCTCAGACTGCTGCCCTTGTCCTCCATGACCAAGACCAGTATGGTAAGGGGAAGCAAACCCTTGATGAGTATATCAACTCATTCTATGCATTGGTTGAACAGACCTGGTATCCTGATAGCCTTCAGCTCTGCCTGACTTTGTGTGAGGGGCTACACCTCATTCTCATGGACCATATCAACAGCATGACCAAAAGATGGCCTGACAAGGTAGCCTGGGGGCAATGGCAGCTCATGGAGTTGAAAAGAGAGCTTCAACATACAATTCATTCCTCAGCCACCTCTCACTCAATAGCTGCACCTCATGCTGGCTCCTTCTTGATGGAACCACCTTGAGCAGGTACAACTTTCCCTGCTTGCTCTCAGGTTGCTCCCTTTCATGCTCCTCTTATTGCCCTCACATGTCCACTACTCCAGAGAGTCCCCATGGATGTTGATGCTTCCCAGAAGCAGTCCTCCACTTGTCTGTTGTGTCAACACTGTGGAAGGGCTGGCCATTTCACCTGCTATTGTCCTCAAGAAGTAGAAGTGCACTGCTTCTCTTCCTTTGAGTAAGAGGAGCTGCTTGTCCAACTGTTGGCAGCTCAAGATGCAACTGGAGCCCCCTCTCCAGATGTGCCTGAAGCTGCTCCAACTGCTGAGATTGCTAGTGCTTTATTGGAGGCCATGCCTATTGAGTAGGAGGAGAATTTTTAGAAAAGTGGATGACCTGTATGCCCCCATTGCCTAATGCCAATTGTTTAATAAAATATGCTGTTTTTGCTTTTGATACTACATTCAGAACAATAAGCCCCTCTTCACATGTACAAAACCTCCTCCCAGCTAAAGCCTCAGCTGGGAGTACATCTTCATGCTCTCAAATTCCTGCCTGGAAACATTGTCTTCCCTGTCACCACACTGTGGCTTCTACCCCTTCTATCAATGTCCTGAAGCTACAAATATGAATTGAGATGACAGAAACCCAGCAGACCCAAGGCATTGTTGCACTGCTTAATAGCAAAGCAACAGGCCTCTTCCTAAGCACAGACCATGTGCAACAGCACTGCCTCACTACCTACCCTCTCCCTTATCCAATCCCTGTATACAATGTTGATGGCACACTCAATGAAGCTGGCTTTATTTGATTGGTGGTGGACCTGGTGCTTTGTTCCTAGGATCACTCTGAGCATGCTGCTTTTGCTGTCACCACTCTTGGAGAAGCAAGGCATCATCTTAGGGTTCTTAGCCATGCTTCTGTCAGGGAAATGTTCATACTGGACCCTCTGGTTTGTTTTCTTTATTCCAAGCCTGGCTTCTATTTTTGTCCTCCCATCTTCTGGTGACAAATACTTTTGACAAAAAGCTATCTTTTGATTATATTTCCATGTGGTCACATGCTGTGAGTCCAGAGATTGAGGCCATTTACAGTGGATTTCTATTTTTGGTACAATCTCCAGAGTTATGGCAATATCTGGAGTTTGCACCTCTGGAGTAGGGTTAGAAGTTCTCCTGAAGCATGACACCTGGTCAGGGAGCTCTTTAGACTTGTTCTCTTTGGATCTCCCTCTGCCAGGTGAGTAGTTATGTCCATAGACCCTGTACAAATACTGAATAGACTTTGGATCTCCCTCTGCCAGTTGTGTGACTTAGCCATAGCCTCCAGAGGTTGCCCTTACAGCAGAACAAGTCTCTAGTTTTGGTCTGGGAGCCCCCTTTGCCATTGCCTTGAGGATTCATTGCAATTGTGCCTGTTTTTTCAAGGATTTGAAGCAACTAAAAGGTCTCTCCCCTACCAGTGCTCTGATAATCTCTGTGTTCTTCCTATAACCCAACCAACCCCTCCAGCACCTCCCCCTGATGCTTCAAGCCCCCAGAATAATGCCTAGAGCCACTTGTTGGCTCTAGAGACACAATTCCAACTTACCCAAGCTTTCCTTACCTCTCACACTGCCAAACTTACCGGACTACATCAAACTACTGAAGCTGTATAGCTCTCCCTCCAAACCCTTATGGAATGCCCCCCCCCCCTGCTCCTACCACTCCTCCTATGCCTCCAGCAGCTGCAGAAAGGTTTTGCTTTGGCCCCTAATTCAGGCCTTTTGCCTCCCCACTCCAAACTTCCTTGCCCTGCACTCTCTAACACTTTTGATGGGGATCATAAGGTTGGGGAACATTTCCTCTGGTCCAGTATCACCTATATTCAGCTGAGTGGTAAAGCCTTTGCCTCTGACACCCTCAAGATCTCCTGGGTCCTCTCCTATATGAAGATGAGCTGAGCTTGGACCTATGCATTGCACATCTTTTGGTGTCCAGAAAGAGTAGAGAGTTTTGCTAGTTGGATAGAGTTTGAGAAGGATTTCTGAACTGAGTTCTTCCCCCTGGAGCTGGCCAAGACTGCCGCCCTCTCCCTTTGAGACCAAGATCAGTATAGTCAAGGGAAGCGGTCATAGGCTGAGTATATTGATTTGTTCCATGCTTTAGTCAAGCAGGCTGGGTATCCAGATGGTCTTCACCTCTGCCTCATCTTTTGGGAAGGGATCCACCCCTCTTTCATGGACCATATTGATAATATGACTGAGGGGTGCCCAGACATAGACACCTGGTACAAGGTGGCATGTGAGCAGTGGCAGTTGATGGAACTCAAGCATGAGCTGAAACTTACTCAGCATCCTGCAGTTTCTTTTCACTCTCTGGCTGATCTTTGAGCAGGCACAATCCTTCCTATTCCCTCTCATGTTGCTCTTGCCATGCTCTACTGGCTGCTCCCCCATGTCCTCTATCCCAGGGAGCCCCTATAGATGTTAATGCCTCCTACCAGCAGTCCTCTACCCCCCTGTTGTGTTGATGCTGTGGAAAGGCTGGCCACTTTGCCTGTTATTGTCCTCAAGGGATGGAAGTGTGTTATGTCTCTTCATCAGAGCAGGAGAAGCTGCTCACCCAGCTCCTAGCAGCTTGGAATGTGTCAGGAGCCCCCTCTCCAGATGCTCTCCTACCTACCCTGCCCACTGAGGTTGTCCATGAGTCAGAGGTTGCATCAGCAGAGCCAGAGGAGGATTTTTAGAGAGGCAACAGATGACCTGTATGCTCCCATTGCTACAGTGTTGCTGCTACTCCTTCTGTCAACTCCTTGAAGCTACAAGTTGAAATTGAGACAACCAACACCCAGCAGACCTGAAGCATTGTTGCCCTGCTTGACAGTGGAGCAACAGGCCTCTTCCTTGATGCAGATTATATTCAATAATACCATCTCACTACCTGCCCCCTCTCTCATCCAATCCCTGTGTACAACATTGATGGTACACTCAAAGAAGCTGGCTCTATTTGCTCTGTAGTGGATTGGATGCTTTGTTATCAGGTCCACTCTGGATGTGCCACTTTTGCTATCACTAGTCTGGGGAAGCAAGACATGATCTTAAAGTTCACCTGGTTATGTAAACATAACCCTGAGATTGACTGGACCAAGGGTGAGGTGAAGATGAGCCATTGTTCCCATTGTTGCCTGACCTGTGCAGAGGAGGCCTGCAAGGAGCATAGAGCAAAGGTCCATGAGCATGCTGCCATCCATGCTTGTCATGCAGGGCATCTCCCCTTTGCTGATCTTAACCTTTTGAATCCCCCCCCCCCTGGCATTCCCTTATAAAGAGTCCCTCTACAAGGATGTCCAAGGTGTTGGGTGTGAAATCCAGGAGGAATATGGATGTGAAGGGGATTTTACCAGCACTCCAGACCCAGAGTCTCCAGACAAGACCATTGAGGTAGGTGATAGGATCTATGCCATGATGCTCTACCCTCCTCCTACAGTAGCAGAGATTAGGGCTAGTCAGACAACTTCTCAATGACTAGCCAAGGCATTTGCAGCAAATTCCCAACCCAAATGCTTTTGTAGCATAGTTCCTCATCATCTACAGAACTTTGAGGGCATATTCTCCAAGGCATCATTTGATTCACTCCTGGAGTGCAAGCAATGGGACCATGCCATTGAGCTGATACCTGATGCCCAGCCATCCAGTTGCAAAGTCTATCCACTTGCACCCTGTGCGCAGGATGAACTGGATGTGTTCCTGCAGAAGAACCTTAGCTCTGGCAGAATATGACCCTCTAAGTCTCCAATGGCCTCCCTAGTCTTTTTCATTAAGAAGAAGGATGGGTCTCTTTGTCTGGTTCAGGATTATTGAGTCCTGAATGCAATGATGGTAAAGAACCGCTATCCTCTGCTACTCATCTCTGAACTTGTCAACAATCTTTGAGGTGCACAATACTTCACCAGGTTGGACATCTGTTAGGGCTACAACAATGTGCACATCAAAGAAGGAAATGAGTTGAAGGCAGTGTTCAGGACCAATTGCAGACTCTTTGAACCTCTGGTAATGTTCTTTGGTCTGTCAGGAAACTGCTCACACTAGACCCCTTGATTGCTTCCCTTATTCTGGGCCTCCCACTCATTTTAGGCCTCCCATCCTTGGTCTACAGGTACTTTCAACCAAGGGCTATCCTTTGGTCACATTTGTAGAAGGTCATGTGCAGGGAGTCTGGAGATTGAGGCCATTTACAGTGGATTTTCATTTTTGGATTGCACTTTGGATTTGGTTGTTGTTGGCTATTGTTTCCAGAAGCTCTAGGGTAAATTTTCTGAACAATGGCATTGGGGATCCTTAGAATTGTTCTCTTTGGATCTTCCTCTGCCAGGTAAGTAGCTAGAACCCTAGAACTTCTTGTAGATACTGAATAGACTTTGGATCTTCCTCTGCTAGTTGTGTGACTTAGCCACAGCCTCCAGAGGTTGCCCTTACAGCAGAACAAGTCTCTAGCTTTGGTCTGGGGGCCCCCTTTGCCATTGCCTTGAGGATTCATTGCAATTGTGCCTGTTCCTTCAAGGATTTGAAGCAACTGGAAGGTCTCTCCCCTATCAGTGCTCTTACAGTCCCTGTGTTCTTGCTATGATCCAGCCAACCTCTCCAGCACCTCCCCCTGACACTTCAAGCCTCCAGGACAATGCCTGGCGGTGTTTTCTGTCCCTAGAGACACAGGTTCAACTTACCCAAGCTTCCCTTACCTCTCACACTGCTGAACTCACTGGACTACATCTGTCAGGGGACTTCCATTTTCCAAGCTCCAGGACTGGTTACAGCACCTCCGCAGCTCCTCTGACGCCCATGCAGCTCCCCCCAGGGCTGCAGAGATCTCCAGAGCACTGCAGAGTTCTCTGTATTACCTCAGCAACCATTGCTCTAGGGTTAGGATCAACTCCAGTCACCTGTACAGTAGTTCTCATGCCTCCACTGCCGCTGATGTGCCATGCCTAGCAACGGGGATGCTTAGACTTGTTCTCTTTGGATTCCCCTCTGCTAGGTGATTAGTTACAGATTGTATTGTTATCTACTATGCTAATATACTTCAGATTCCCCTCTGCTAGCTGCATGACTCAGTTGCCCAACAAAGCTGGCGCAATTAGCTCCGTGGTTGACCTAGTCCTCCACTACCGGAGCCATGCAGAGCACGCCGTATTTGCTGTCACCAGCCTGGGAAGGCAGGACATGATCCTTGGGTTCACGTGGCTCAGGGAGCATAACCCCGAGGTCAATTGGACTAAGGAAGAAGTG
>JABFYK010058616.1:0-11263 GCA_018849495.1 Termitomyces sp. T123_Mx157 | reverse complement strand
AAGATGGAGATGGGCAGACTGTAAAAGATGATCATTGTATGCATAACTTGTCTATCATATGAACATGCTATGAATGTATTTGTGTTTGCATTCAGCTATATACAGTACAACAAAATTTATCACTTGCATTATTCTGCTTATGAGTCGGGGATGGTGCTTGCCGCCACTACAATTCGAATAGATGTTAAAAGATTTCCCGAAGGGATCATACTTTGTACTAGAGATCTAAGGTTTCAATTTTCAAAGGGATCTATAAAATATTGGGAAGCCGAAGTCATCCGAACCGAAATCTCGTTTCACATCTAGGACCTGGTAGGTGAGGCTGTGACCTGGTCGACTTGGGTACGCCGACTGCACATAGGGGATAGTACCAGAAATGATACCACAGATCTACCTCCCCCCAAAGTCCGAGAAACCCTTTACATATCGAACTTTCACCCACTCCTTGTCAGCAACAGTCTCCAAGACAATCATACAGAGTCAAAATCTGATGACAATCGATGACAACCATCACAAATAACCGTACACAGCGTTCACAAGGTGATTTGGCCAGGAAAGAGATTGTCTCGTGGTACTTATGTCTCTGTTACCCCGGATTCACAGGTTCACGAAGCCCCTATTCCTTCTACCGGCTCGAAGATTCCTGACTGCTATGGATACCGCCTACCCAGGACCAATTGAAACCTCGATTCGTGATAAGGTTTTCCGGCAATCCCAGTCCTCTTGTTTCGACTGAGTTGTCGTATCATATAGCTCGTACAATCCTTACAGCCCATATCATTATCTATTACAAACGATTCGTGGCAACACCGACATCATGCACCGATGCGAGCCCAAGGCGGAGGTAATGGAGAAACACGTAGGTCTCGCAGATAAAATCGTAACTGTTGTCATCATGACGGAAAATCTAGATTTTTCTGTCCAAATTGTCTCGGACGCATTCAAAGGGAAGGTCAGTTCTGTAAAATCTTTCCTCTTGAAACTCTTGAGTTTCTCTTCCTTCAGACTACCATGCAGCGACACCGTATGGTATATTCTGTTCTCTCCGAAGAACTTGCTCAAGGACTGCACTCCCTGTCTTTAAGGACTAGAACTACTGGTGAAATACAGTAACTTGTAATGCATATCCCAAGCGATTTGTGCGGATTGCTTTCGATAAGAATCGCCCGAGTTGAACTCTAACATCAGCTGTAGTTTCTAATGTTGGCCGAGGTCTTCGTTCCCAGTCATCAAGGGTTGTGACTAGTTCTTGGAGACCATCCTCATTCCCTTTGAATCATACCAAATAAGCAGGCTCGGTCACGGTCACGACCGAGACACCATCTATGGATAACAAAATTAGTCATGATCAACGTATCCCTTCGCACCCAACCTATCTGGCTACTGCGAGGTCACGTATCAAAGTAGTACAGACCTTAGGAGACATTATTACAGTGTTGGCTGTGCTAATTGTACTTACTCCGAGGTAACTTAGGGGACGCTCGGCAACCAGTGCTTGATATATATACTAGTTAACTAGACGCAAAATATTTCATTCAACCTTGATTGTGCCACCCTTTAACATGTCGTCTTGCTCAAGCGGTCGTCCACATACAGAACGTCCAACCCTTCCACCAATCCGTGATCTTTTCTATGGTGTGTAACATCCGGTACCCTGTCAAAGCGGAGATAAATAGCAATATGACCAGACTTATGCACGCCTCACGATTCTCCATCTCTGACCCTCGCTCGTCTACGTGTTGGCACTGATGACTCCTCTTCCTCTGGTCATATTCCCATACGCCCTAGATCCTCTCTGGGTATCTCTAGGCCCCGCGAAGAACTTCACAAGAGGTCTTATGCACCTCGATGTCAGTTAAACGAAATCCATCCGAACTCACAACAGTCACTCTTTAAACCTCAGTGCACTTCCCGCTTTCTAGAACGATCCTTTGAACCACAGTCTACTCATGTATTACGTCCATGTGAAGGATATCATCTAAGAATGCGTCAACCTTTTCCACCACCGAAGGCAGTAACAAGTCATGCGCCGCAAGGGTTGATGCTACGTAGGCATCTATCGTTCAATTCCCTCTTTGATTCCTACGCTTACCTTCCTGCAGCCTTCCAATCTGAGTACGAACTCACACCTGTTGCCCGCCGTGACTCTAAGGCTTCTGACTTCTCAACTCAAAACCAAATGTCCAGACATCCTTCTTGGCCCGGAGAGTTATCTACAGTAGGCCCCTCCATGAGCAAGATGGAGGACGAGCGTACTCCCGCCACACGATCTAGTGATATCATGCATCAGGCAGTGCCTTTCACCTCCAGAGCCTCAGATGATACTCCCGGTAGACTATCTTCTTTGAGGTACGAATGCAGTTATTGTTGCAAGGGTTTCAATCGTCCGAGCAGTCTTAAGGCAAGTCCTGACCCTGTTTCACTGGCCACACGCTTATCGCCTTGCCACAGATCCATCTTAATAGTCATACAGGGGCCAAGCGTAAGTAATTGCATATTCCAAGTGGTTGTTACCTTTCTGACGAGCTAATCTTCTTAGCATTCGTGTGTCCGGTGGAAAGTTGCGGCCGGAGTTTCAGCGTTCTCAGTAATATGCGAAGGCATGTCCGTACCCACACCCTGACCCCATTGCACATGGACCCTTCTAGTGACGACGACAGCGAACGTTCGTTTTCATTTACTGGTTCAACTCTGTCGTCGGATACCCTGAGTGATCACTCTCGCAGCAATAGCACCGCCTCTGTTTCAAGTACGGGCCCACGGAGGAGTCATGTCTCAGACGATGACACTGCACAAGATGATGCTCGTCCAGAAAAACGTTTCCGCATGAATCCGCACTAATGGACTTCGACGACAAAGCTTTACTACATGGCTACGAATAGTTGCACGGTCCCAGAACGACACGACCTTATCTTATCTATCTTTGACCCATCTTTCATTTTATCTTTATTAGTTTCTTTCGTGCTACCTGTTACGTATACTTGGGCCCACCTATAATTTATTGTGACATTGCATAGCTATTTATTGATCTCTCGATGAACGAAATCTTGCTATATCCAGCACACTGTAATTATGATATAGACGTAATGAAATTTCCGTTTTCCAGTAGAGGTTTTGGCCGCTATAATTGTTCAGTTTGTTGAGGTTCGAACATTGCTCATACGGCTTTACCTTGGTCGGTACACGATGAATATTTACCGAGATGGTGAAGTGTAACAGTACAATCCTGGCAGGCATCATGTTGTAGTCATGCCCCGGAAATTTCAGACCTGAGTCGGCAGAATGTTGACAAAAGCGTTTACCTCCGTTGTGGGAAGAACCCGGTGAATGTCAATACCGTCTGTCATTCTTGCCTTGATCAGATACGTAGAGTGTACCTCAAGTATACTTACTCCAAGAGATTCAAATCCGTTGTTCATTGAGGGGGTATATATATGACTTATCGTTATACAAGATCGTCAGTATCGTGCGAACGGTTTTGTCGGGATCATCATCCGTTACATCGAAATTGCGCGACCTCTTTATCCACTTTTCGTGTTTCTCGAACAGATGGTCGACCCTCATCTCTTGATCATATGTGTCTGATTAAAGGACCGAAAGCATTGTCGGCCCTAACTGGAAGACCCGAAGCGTTTGCACGAGGGCTCTTGTGAGTGAAGCCTGCAAAAGCCAATGCTTTGTGGGAGTCCAATACATTACTTCGGCTCTATGGACCTTATCCTGGAGCATCAAGTCGCAAGGACGGGTGCACCGTTTGCAGGAGAAAGTCGCTAACCCCTCCCAACAGTGTGCCGCAATCAGCTTTATGAGAAATCTTTCAAACATATACACACCAGGATGAGCCTTGAAGTCGACGGCCCCATTGCGAAAGAAACCTCAAGAGTGGTGATCAATACTACCTTGATAAGTGTCTGCACCCAGAATAAATGTTGATTAAAGAAATTTTCAAAAGTAGCCGCTATCTAATTTGATTATGTTACAAGTCAGGCAGCTGGACTCAGAAGCAGATGTTTGCGAGCTCAATATATCTTCAGGCTCACAAAGGAGTTGTTGCATGCATTAAGCTGATTCCCGCATGAGAGACTGGAGGACGAGATAGAAATCGCAACGATTGCTTCCAGTTGAGAATTTTCTATCGAGTGACAAGACGCTAAAGAGAAGACTACCATGATTATAGAATTTTCAGTGATAATGACAGACAGAATTACCGAATTATCAGTGATAAGGGGAGCTTAGCAATGGTATATCACTGAACAGACCCGTAGAAACATTCATACTTAATGACTCCAAGGTTCTCCCAATGGCAGAAACATGGCCACAAATGACCTCAGGAGACATTCATACAGCTTATCACGTCAGCAGCGCCATAGTAGATAAACAACACGTACTGTAGAAATCCGCGCCACACCTGTCCAGGGATGAATAAGTAATCTGCGGGAGAACATCGACTGACATTGAATATGCTAATTGTTAAAAGCGAGATAGTCAGACCGGGGTAACAGAGACAGATGGTATGACCGACCTTCATGTATCTTCCACCACGTACTTTCCCCTTCTCTATTGCCCACCAGGAGTTCGATGTCATTGCGATCCATGCAGCGTGTACCTTTACCGTTAGCAATACCGTGGATGTCCTTTGTGCAGAAGATTTGATCGCTGTTGTTCGTAGTCTATAGGGGGAGACGAATTTGGATCAGAACCTGGAAGGAACAGGATTTAAGGACTCACCACGAAGTATCATGTGCCCAATGGAGGACATAGACAGCAATCACTGAGTTTGATATGGCTTTGAGAATCAAAATTCCGCAGTTCTAAAAGATAGCGGTCAGCATCGACACATTCTCAGTGATACAATAACCTACGTCCGGTTTTAATGTCACGGTGAATGGAGCCAAGTTTATGACACGATTCAGTGGCGAGAATCGTCTAAGTATTACCAAGTAATGAAGAAGTTGGCCTGGAAACACAGGAAGACAAGCAAGATTTAGTGTCTACCTAAACGACGCGGAAACGAGCAAAGTCGTCGTCGAAGACTTCTCAATCAAGGGGTTGAGCAAGTCACCCACCGCCTATGTATTCCAGAACCTGTATTAATACAGAACAATGAAATCGAAATGAAATCAGTCTTCGATATGACAGATTGGCAGAGAGGAGATATTGACAAGATAAAAGGAAACTCGATCTTGGAAACTGTAGTAAAACCTCATTATCCACTCGGTACAAGTGGATGAGTTGACCATAGATGCCGATTTAAGGATGTCATGCTCGGCGCGAACATGACCTTGACGCGACATGTCAATTTTTCGCAACTGTAAGCTATTATTATTGCCTAAGATTCCAGTGGAGGGAAGGGAAAGAGAATATATTATCTGTCTCATCGCGTATAAATTTCCTGTCGACTGCTCTTTCACAAAGGAAAAGCTCCCCGATACTGCAACAGGAATGAAAATCAAACGTACGGTCAAGCGAACAAACGTACGGTCAAGCGAACAAACGGACCATGACCAGTCGTCTTGAGCTTGACAAATGCACTCGTGTCAATCTTCCCTTCCGCCTTTGTTCACGAATGTAGTCAGACTTATTCTTCCTCCAGCGACCTCATAAATATTCCTTTTATACCTGACTGAGGTCCATTCCTGTACCTTTTTCCAGAGCCCGCGTTACTCGCGGAACGGTGAGTGCCGAAAGAGCAGGAAAAAGAGGTTCTCGAAATCGATCCGTGCAGAAACAGGTTTGCTCAAAGTGGCTAAAGCGGGTGCAATTGCTCTTAGAGCAGGCTGTGGTCTGTGTTCTCCAAAAAAGACTGTTCTCTTCAACCTCCTGTATTCTTAGAGTGTTTTCAAGCTCCCGCCTCACCATAAAATAGAGTTATCCGGGTGCCCAGGAAGATGGTCTAGATAAGACGGTCCAACAACATTCTCACCAGCTGCGAACGTCAGTATAGTCGAACTGACAGACACTCATGTCAGAGTGTCGAGAGGGGTGTCGACAAGAAGCAAAGAGGCATCTTAAAATAAAGCATTACCCCCTAACTTCCCAAATCTATCAGGTCATTGTGTCAGCAGAGCCTTCAGTTGGTCCACGTTAGATGTATGGGCCAGATGTTTAGAACACAGGAAAATGAGGGTCAAGCTTAAGCGGCGTGGAACTCGAAGCACAAGAAACGTACATGAAGTCTATAGACTTGGAGATCATGTCCTTATTGATTTTTCGAACTTTATTTACGGGTGCTGCGAGCGGTGCTCCTTCCGTTGGACCAAGGTCGATATCCTCGTAACGAGGCACAACTGGATCTGTCCCAGCTGGAGCTAGCTTGGATATTTTCGAGAGGAGCTTCGAGGATGAATCAATGAGTATTATAGCTAGCCAGTCATAGAATGTCATGTGAAGGAAGGTGTCCACTGGAACAGTGAATGTTGTTGGTTCATCGGTTGCTAAGCAGGAAAACTGGCGCATGTATAGGACGTGAACTATGAAGGTATATGCATCAGGAGAGGGGCATGAGCCCTTTCTGACCCCTCTAAGCCACCCCTCTCAGGTGTCCAACGGGAGCCAGGCCTTATAATCCTAATTAAAGGAGAACAAGTAGAACCTTTAGTTGGTGCTGTTAAATGGGTGCAACAGTGAAAGTAACTTCATCGTACATACTATCATGTGTACTGCTTTGAAAAAGCACAGGGAGTTGCACAATGTGATTTTTTTAGAGATCAAGATGCCTCTGTGTCTAACTGATCTTTTTGCAATTCAGTACAATGATATTGGTAATTTCTGAGCGAGTCGTGATTGCTTGATCATTGAGGGAAATTTTGCAATTCCAGGAAAGTCTGTTCGCGGTTCTAATGTCTAGCTCGTATTTCGGCTCAAGCTGCTGGAAGCAGACTCAATATAAGCAAAGGTCATGTAGAATTGCTAAGGACCTGAGGAATTGTGAAGGACGATTTTGCGTTTTCTGTGACACCTTTCCCTCAGAGTTCAAAGTCCGCTTTTCCGCCCCGAAGCGGAGATTTGACCGGCAACGTGACCCCATGAGTTTTGCAACGCAACTGTTTTTGACACCTGGGACACCCGGCTTCCTTCCGAGACAATTAACAAGTTTACCAAGATTTAGTTAAGATACTAGCCTACCAATCCCTGAGGTCTGATTAGAAAAAATCGAGGCCGATGCGCAGCAACTGTCGATTTGCTCAGAATTTTGCAACACCCTAGTGGTAGTAGCACAAGCTTATCGGAGGTAGGTAGTAACGGGTCCACATCTAAGTTATAGCGCACGGAGATAATCTAATCACTTCACATTTCAGGCGCATCACCGACGGCTGCCAGCGGCTGCCTGTCGCCAGCCTCCGTCGCCCATGATCATCGATCAGCGTGCATATACAGTGTATGAATGATCCTGCGGCAAATTTCAATCGACCTCGCTGATTATGCAGCGCAAATTACCTCTGATCGACGTTCATTGACCCTTAAACGGCTCGCCAAGTCGAAACCACCTCACCCTGTCTTCAATCGAGATCCAACTCGCCTCCACGTTTTTAATTGGAAATATAACGTTAACATAACCGAAGAAGACCGATCACTGTTCTTTCCGGTTCAAAACGGTGTATACGCGGCCGAGTCAAGACCAGTACGTATTGCGAACCTGTCTGCTCCGATTTCTGTTCGTAGCTACCGTTAGGGGTATTGTGTTGCCTACTTGTCTCAAGCTGTGGAAAAGAAGCGAATAACTGGCCCCTCAACACGAGGCAAAACACAGGTTCCAGGCGTCACCCCGATTCAATGCACTCGTGTTTGCTAAAATGTCACGATTCGGGTTGGATTCGGGCAAACGGGCAACGTTCTACGAAGCCTTCCACGGCGCTGTGTTTCCCAAACGAACAATAACAAGGGTTTTCTTTAAAACTCCCTTGGCCTGGAGCCCTACATAATCCAACCGATTTTAAACTCCTGCGCTCACTTTGGCTCTCCAAACGGCGCTGAACGCGTGTCCAACACTAGCATCCTGACCTCAAGCAAGCCTCGTGTAATCATAAGTGCATGCCCACCTCCGCCAGTTCCATCCCTGATCGTTTGAAGTGTTATCGCATCTGCAAGCGATTGACAACGCCCTCGTGTTCGCTCCTACATATATCCTGCAATTCCTCTTCATCTTTGCTTCACTAATATTCCCTTTCTTCCCTTGTTATAACTATCTGCTCACTAATATGTCGAACGATCGGTTTATGAATAGTTACACAAAACCTAGAACTCCAGATCATTCCCAAGGTTTCTTTCAGACAGGACAGGGTGGGCGACCTGTTGTCCTCCCTCCTATCTCATCGTTCAATTCAACCTTACCGTTAACAGGTCTGTCCTTCTATTAATGTTCAAGGCCGATAGACTCAATTCTTCCCTACTCAGTGCCGTCATACCCTCCACAATGTACACCTCGTTCTTCACCTGCAAGATATGAGGTCAATCACCAAGTGCTATATAATTACTGTAAGCTTTCCATCGTAGATTCGGATGAGCCATTGTCGCTATCTTATTGCTCGTTAATCTTCAGCTGCCGAGCCTGCAACGTCATACCCCTTCTACGACACTCATGAACGTTACCCCACATCTTCGCAAAACTATAATTACACGTCCAGAACTCCTCCACCCCTTGTTGCTCATCCCCCTGAGAATCGAAAGCTCCCTCAGCTGTCCACCAGTAATGGAGGTGGATGGTCGACGACTCCATATATGACTACGACTTCATACCAGTCGGGCAGCAGCATTCGTTCTCCTACAGCCTCTTATCCTGGACTATACGCGTATCCACAGACGACCCAAGGCGGTAATTACACGTACCTCCCGACCCAAGAACATAGTCACGTCCAAATTCCGTCTATGAATCCGTCAGCTTACAACACGGACCCATACGGATATTCGGACGCATCTCGCAGTGAACATCATCGCTCATCTTCTCCATATGGCCGCAGTTCCTCGCATGCGGTGCCCACCTCTACCACGCCTCCTCCAGTCTCTCCAACAACCCCAGAGGAGTCTACGATTAAAAAGAAGCGCAAGCGTGCCGACGCTCGTCAGCTGAAAGTGCTCAACGAAACCTATAACAGAACCGCGTTTCCTTCTACTGAAGAGCGGCTTGCGTTAGCGAAAGAACTCGATATGACGGCACGCAGTGTCCAGATATGGTATGCCATTCTTTCTCGTTCGTAACCTGCCAATACAACGTCAACTCACCACATTAGGTTCCAAAACAAAAGGCAGTCTATGCGACAGACTAATCGCCAGTCATCTACCATGGGATCTTCGTCTCAACCATTCTCTGTAAGTGGACAGGATCCACTCGAAGAGCTCGAGCACTCGCCAATGGGTTACGGGAACCCTCTGACAGCTACCGAGGTTCAGTATGCCTCGCGGCAGTCTCCAGAGACTTCGAGGTTATCTCACGTCTCACAATCTTCGTCTCAACGTCGTGTACGACATGAAGAACCAGAGCACCGCAAGTACTATTAATCAGAGCTCCTCTTGACCTTTGACATAGTTACAGCCGATTCTCGTTTCATTTATCTTGCTTGTTTATCGTAGCCCGAAGCGGCTATTTCCCCTTAACTTACAATCTTTATATTAATCGACACTCTAAAGTCCTAGTGCTTATGTACATACCCGCTCCTGATCTAACCCCATCCCTTCTTGTATCTATCCAGACTCGCAGCCACATCTACCTTACAACATTGATTTAGTTTATTTTATGTAATCATATACATTCTTTCCTGGTGAACTATCAAAGTGTTGGCGTATAGTTGTGGCAAGGAGCGCCACAGCCTATCGTCATTTACAGCTAGGGCTCCTTAAGCTCGAATGTAATGGAACGTGGGCGCTTTGGCCGAACAAGACATCTGTAAGCTAGATTCGGAATCAATGACACGGTACATCGTGGTCTGATCCGGCCACCAGTGTCTGTAATAAACAACCCGCGGGAGAGACGCAAGAAGTCTACTTAGTGATGACTCGGAGCTGAAGGGAAGCTTTAATAGTGCTCATGTGGGAGTGCATCCTGCTTCCAAATCTCGTAATCTTGAGCTGCGCCTAATTGAACGACGGGAAAGGATGCATTGTGATGAAACAGGCTTGCTGGCCGAGAGAGGTTCTACCATTGTCCTCCAGGGTCAGGTCTACTTTTTTCTTCCGCTGTCCATTTTCAGTTGATGGGGTCTTTGTCATACCCGGCCTGGTCAGCAAAGCCGCTATTTTGAGCAGTATTGTCTAGTTGAAATATATTTTACCTACCTAGTGCATGATTGGACACAACGACAATGTGTAGAGTTTACAACAAGAATTTTGTCGGAAAATCATGTTATATCTGACATCACAAGAATGTTTTTGTGCCTGGTTTTTTGTTTTATTCATCTAGACTTACCACCTCTTCATCAAGGCTTATTAAGCTCATGATCTCCAATTATGCGAAGACCAATCAAGGCTGCGAAGACTGTGGTCTTTCAACAGTCCGCGCAATAAAAGGAAGAGCTGTCTTGATATGCCGCAAATGCCAAGAAATGTTCTGAACGAGTCTCTTCTCAAGTTGTATCAGAAGTGAGTATCTGCAAGACTTTGACTGCCTTGCAAGATTATTGTCCTGGACATGAACTAGGAACAAGGAAATGACAACTCACAAGAAAAACATGAGCTGTCATCAGTTAAATGAAGAAAACATAAGATAGCTGTTTGTTTTCCTTGCAATTGCTCTAGGTGGATTATCTGGAGGATGTATTAGAGGGAAATTGTGGATGAGTAAAATCACGGACAACCTAACACAACAATATTTGGTTGGTTGGACCTTCTTGGAAGGATAGCACATCATATGGCTGCTCTTTTTAATATAGGAACATCAAGTCTAGGACCCAATTGGTTGATTTCCATGAGCCAATTTTCCAGTACTGTCCAGGTCAGAAACTTCAACTCCAAAATTTTGGCCACAGAAACTGAGAGAAAATCACAAAAAATAGCACAATCTGTTGGGAGACATTCTACCCCGCTGCTGTCAGGGGACTGTTCATTTGTTTCCTTTATTCCAGGCCTCCCACTCATTGTAGGCCTCCCATCTTTGATGCACAAGTACCTTTGACCAAGGGCTATCCATTGGTCATATTTGTAGGAGGCTGCGCGTGGTGAGTCTGGAGATCAAGGCGGATTAAGATGATTGGTCAGATTCCAGAGTTAGTGGGTTTGGGGTTGTTAGTCTCAGAAGCTCTAGAGTTAATTTTCTGAACACTGGCATTGGGGA
>JABFYK010058615.1:0-11270 GCA_018849495.1 Termitomyces sp. T123_Mx157 | reverse complement strand
GTTGGGACTGGGACTTAGCATTGAGTTGGAAATGCAAAGACCTAACTGAACAAAGTGAAATTGGGTCTGGGACTAAGCATTGAGTAGAATATCAAGGACCTAACCAAACAAAGTGAGGTTAGGTCTGGGAATAAGCATTGAGTAGACTATCAAGGACCTAACCAAACAAAGTGAGGTTAGGTCTGGAAATAAGCAAGAGCTACAGGCCTGTGCCAAAGGCATGGACCATAGCTTGTTATTGGATTAGACTAGATACCTTGTGAAATACAAGATGTTGTCCTTACATAATCTATGGACGCACACCAACAGCACGTGTCAGTGTCTAAATACAGCTCAATGCATGGTACATGCACTGTAGCTAGAGTCCAGGTAACCTTGCTGGTTACACTTCGGGAAATGTTGTAGATTCTAACAGGTGTTTCTCCAGATTTCTAGACAATTTCCCGAAGTGTAACCCCAGCAGTCAGCTGTGTTGTGGCTGGTGGCCTTGTGGAAATCAACCCACGTGTCTGCCTTTGCCTTTGTCCTTTGTTTTGAGCTTGTTTCAGCTTTGAGTGCGATGTCAATGGCGGCTCCTTGTTGTGCTGCGGCTGTGAAGGTGAGTTGGTCTGCGAGTTCTGAAAAGGACATTCCTTTTTCTGGAGCTAAGGAGTTTAGGACCGTTGCATGGAACGTCTTCCATACGTTGTTGTTTGGGAGTGAGTGTAGGAGGATGAAAGCCAGGAATTTGTGATCAATTTGCTTTTTCATTGCCATAAGTTTTGAGTCAGCTGCGGATATCGCGGCAATGTGGTCATTCAACGTGGAGGGGGATCCATCCCATTTGACGTTGAGCATGTGGATGGATGTGTCAAATGCACTAACACTGATGTTCGTGTCCTGATGTATTTTCACGAGTTTGTCGTACATTTCCTTTGCATGCGCTAGTTTGCCGACTTCGAGTGCTAGGCAGTCAGACACATGTGCGATTATGATGCCTGGCTTTGGTCTTGGAGTCACGGGTGAACCAGCTCTCTGCATGAGATTGGGTTTTGCTGGTTGCTGCTCGGGGGGAAGTGGTTACCGCATCCCATACTTTTTCTTGTCTGTGTTTTGCCGTGATCCTTATCTTTCTAGATTTGAGAGTCATCAGGTCCGGTTAGTGTCGGGCATGACATGGCTTCTGACATGGTGCAGCGTGCGGCGTGAGGTCTTTATATTTGACACGCGATACTTTCGAATCTAAGTTTAAACAAATATGCTCAGTTCGCGCGTGTCATGCAAGTACGAACTATATTATTCATTACCTAAGTTTAAACAAATATGCTGGATAACGAAAGTAAGTTATAATATAGGATTGTAGCGTAAAACCCTTACCTCAGTTCGCGCATGTCATGCGAGTACGACGAACTGAGGCATCACAAACAAAGAAAAAATAACATAAGGAGCAGCGCAGCCAAACACATGCGATACACCATTAGGGGGCGACTGCCGTAGGCATTTTACCGTGGACTTTGACATAAGGCTAATGCAATTCAAAGGTTGACAATAAAAAATTATTATGGGTGGATGAGATTGGAAATGTATGAAAGTTCAGTGTATGTGTGCATTGAGGGCCTACGACGGTGAGTGCCGAATAAATGACTATCGGGGATGTTGAATACTTTTGCCTTCATTCTTGAGCATAAAGGATAAAAGATTGGTAACTTCCTGGATTGTTGGGCGGTTTTTTGGTGTCGCATCCCAGCAATTTTCCATAAGAGACCATATTTCTTGAGTCAATCCCGAGACACTCCAAACAGTGTTGCATTTGCGAGGCCGAGCGGGTCTCTCGCCTTTGGACACCTGAACCATAACAGAAAACTTCCTGAGGTGTAAGAAGGGGACTTGACCGGTAAAAATCTGGCAAATATTGAGATTGAGTTATTGCTAAGTGGCATCGAAGTTAGGTGCACCTCATAAGCGAGCATCGCAAACGCGTAGATGTCGCTTGGCTTGGTATTAGGTACATCGTCTTCATGGTCACAGTCAAAAAGTTCAGGTGCTTGGTATCGGACTTTCCCTCCCTTTGATGCTGGTACAGAACATGATGTCCAAGCGAGAATTTCCTCGTCTGAGATGGAGGAGAGACCTAGATCTGCAATGCGCGCTTTTCCATCCTCATCCACTAGAACATTTGTCTAGTATTATTGCAAAGCAGAGTCTCTGGTTTAAAAACAGACATTTAGAGTAGGAACCAAGAAACCTACTACGTTCAGATCGCCATGGATAATTCCATTCTTATGTAGGAATTCTACCCCTCGCGCAACATCATGTACCTGCGTGCGAGGTTTCGGCAATTTTTTTTGGCTTTCTAGTGGCTCGATTTCTCACCAGTGGAACGCGACTCATATTACTCCGCTTCTTGATATAATCATCGATAGTGCCGTTCTCCATCCATGGCGCAACAAGAGCGATTCTGCCATTGAACCTGTAAACCCCGAAGAAGGGAAGGATGTTGGGATGGCGAAGCTGCTTCCAGAGAATCGCTTCGTTGAATGTTAGCTGTAGATAGTGCACTCATCAAACAAAGGTGTCTCGGTACCAATCAGTTGTACATGCCTTTTTAAGGTATGCCATGGTGGATTTGTATGGTCTGATGACCTTCAGGCATACAGGACGACCGCGGTAGCTGCCTTTATAGATGTCCGCAAAGCCTCCACAGCACTCAGCATATTCAGGGACAGCTACATCAAACAATTCG
Organism: Termitomyces sp. T123_Mx157; assembly: GCA_018849495.1. NCBI lineage: Eukaryota > Fungi > Basidiomycota > Agaricomycetes > Agaricales > Lyophyllaceae > Termitomyces > Termitomyces sp. T123_Mx157. The sequence continues at coordinate 8,548 of JABFYK010058615.1, read as the reverse complement.
TAGGACTGCGGCAGTAGTTCTGTTGCCACCGCCAGCCTCTGCGTTGCGACAACCAAGGTACGCCAAACACCCGGTGGGAGATTTTCCACCGTATCTAAAACCTAGTAAATCCAGACAATATGCAGATGGCCTGTCAAGAGATGATTTATATGGAAAGACATGCATACCCATTGAAATATGTCAAGGAGCCTCTGCGCGTTGGAACCTCTGTATGTTAGAAGCTTTCTATAGAGTTGCTTGTCTGTTAATATGTTATATATTCTGTCAGTCAGGGCTTGTGTCTATGATCAAGTTTAATCAAGGAGCAAGAAAATCTCTCATAAGACAAACCTCAATTGGCGTGGAAAATCTTCGAGTGTGCCAGCGATCTTTGATCAATTCAACGATCTGGTGAGAAACGAAGGTATTTGGTTTTTCCTGAAATTCTGAGACGAACAGACAAACCTTCTCAGAAAAAAGACGGTCGGTTGGATTGGAAAGGAATTAGATCATGAAGCAGACAAACCTCCTCAGACTCCACTGCGCTAGACTCCAGTTCATGGATTCGGATCTGAATCAGCTGATATATCTGGCGAGATATCAATTGAGAGCTGTCAGATTCACCCATAGGCTGGGAGTCATTCAGACGCGATTCATTTGGCACCATGGAAAAGTTGATGTACGAAGAATTGGCGAAGAAATCCTAAAATATGGAGCGTGTATTAGAATCAAAGTCTTCGACAAACTCATGATAAGAACCTTGACGGAGAGGAGAATTGTTATAAATGCAAATGTTATTCTATGCCACCAGTTAAGCTGTTGAGCTAAGTCTTTGGTTTGCAAAGTTTTCAATAATATGATAGAAAAAGACTTCGTCATCAGAGTCACTCTGACGAAGAATTGTGTTTAATAAGGTACCAGAATGAGTTTTTCCGGAAGAAGAGGCGCAAAGGGACTCATGCTCAATACTCTGAAGGACCAACGTAACACGGATCAGTCTAGATCAGGATAAATCGTTGTCGAAGGACGGACCTGAGGAGATGCCAGGAGTAGATTCTGAGACTCAGAAACCTCTATGTCTGGCATGTCCATTATGGCGTAGTCCTTGCGGCAGGGAGCGACACCGTAGAGCAACGTATAGTCAGAAGTAAACTTGGGGGTCCTATCAAGGCAAGTCACGGGTGACAGAGATGACAAGGCAGTGTAAGGCGGTGGCCCGTTATGAGACGTACTTGCTATTATACATACCTGCTGTGGTGTGAGAATTTGATTGTGGCCCTAGCGCTTTTGAAATCTCATCCCACGTTCCTTCACATCAGATCCCACCTCTACAACTCCAACAGCAACCATACCAACTATCAAATGTCAATCCAGGGTCCAGAAATCTTCAAAGGTCCGACAAAGGGTACCTTGTGCAATCCTCTGGACAGTACCGCCGTAAGGTCCTGTTCGAAGCTACTTCACTCAATATTCAAGGTCTGTAAAACTCTGATGAAGTCCTTCCTCTTAATCCACTCAAACACTTCTATAGGTATCGCTGAAGGTAAGTATTCGGCAAATATTGACCAGGAAAGATTCGAACAAGCCTAAAATCTTCATCAGACCTTCGATTCAGCCCGTGCACGCATTTGGAGACCGAGAATGGATTCGAAAGCACCAGAGGCATGTATCTTTCTGGGTGTCAACTCACCTTGATCATTTTTCCTGTTCCTACAGTTGCTCAATCTCGAACCACGAGTAATTTGGACAATCAAGGAGAAGAGGGAGTCCTACCTTTCCGATGTACGAATGAACCTACTGGTTCCTGAGATAGCAGAGTGTGCTGGGGCATTTACTGACGTCTATAAGTGCTCTTCTGGTGGTGGGATGGTCTGTCTTAAGGTCATCAGAGCTTACAAAGATGACAAAATTGCTCACTTACTCAAGGTACAGTATTTATTTATTCTTGATCCCATTGACGTAATTGTTGTATCTTCACAAAAGGAAGCACTTCTCTGGAGTCAGCTCAACCATCCTAACATTCTTCCTTTCTACGGTATCTTTGATTACAATGGACAGCTGTCGCTTGTAACGCCATGGATTGTGAATGGTAATATCTCTCAATATTTGAAACATCACACCACCTCCAACCGTGTCATATTGGTAAGGAGTTATCAGGCTCTCTGTCTTGAAGTTGATACTAGTCTTGCTGGTCAGGCAAAGGATGTTGGTTATGGACTTGACTACTTGCACAGTCAAGGGATTGTTCATGGAAATTTGAAGGCGGTGGGTGTCTTTCTCCAAGCCTTCACAAATGGTTTTTGATGAGTACCACCTGAATGGTGACTGACAGTCGAACGTTTTGGTAGACAACTTGGCCAGAGCATATATTGCAGATTTTGTCCTCCCCTACACCTGGTCTGGAGATCACAACGAGTGCATGTTGTCATCCTTTGGAATGGCCACAAGTGGCACGGTCAGGTATCAAGCTCCTGAACTTTTTGACTCTGAAGGCAACGAGGAAATACTCCCCAGTAAGGCGAGTGACATTTATGCCTGGGCTTGTGTCTGTTATGAGGTATATTCATTCACCGATACATTAATACTTATCCAACAACATCCAGATCTTCTGCAGCAGAGTACCCTTTTCGCACCTCAAGCGGGAAATTCGCATTATCAGAGAGGTCCTTAAAGGTACTCGACCAGCTCAGCCTTCAAGGTCCAGCCCCAGCTGGAATGTATGGGGACTGACTGGGGAGATTTGGGCACTCATGGAGAATTGCTGGAGTGCTCGACCTGAACAACGTCCGACAATTAATGAGGTCGTCAGTCATTCAGCTTTGACGTTCCCTTCGAATATGTGTACGGAGATAGCCGATCGTGTCCTATCGATGGAGGTATTTGACCGGATCATGTGTCAATCCATTGACGATGATGGAATGGCGGTTGGGGTATTGAAAAGCTTGGTACCTGTTGATATGGATCGTCTACGGCTGACTATATCCTCAAATTCATACGACATTCAAGACTCGGAATATCTGCCTTCTCCTCCCTCGACCGAGATTCATACAAAGGCAGCTCACAAATCCGATATTACGCGTTTGTATGCAGACTCTCTGGTACCATCTTATCAGCGCTTTGAGACGTTCATCCGGCAACTGAAACAGAGAAACGTGGTGGTTCTCTCTACAGATGCTGACGAGTCCTCTCAAAACGCTTTGAGCTGGCTGATATCAGCTTCTCGCAGCTCTGACAGCTCCAAAAAGTCCGATTCTACCGACGAGGTTCGTGATATGGGAAAGAATAAAGTTGCACATCGTATTGATATGGTCTTTCGTCAGTTGCTGCAGGTTGTTCTGAATGTGATAGCACAGTCAGAAAGCCTTTCGAAATGCCGGGATTTGGATGCTCAGAGCCTCCTGAACCTCTTTCAGTTGGTGTGTTTATCTTGTTTATCCTGAGTCCGTCCCTATCCAAAACAATCATGATTTATCCCTTCCTTTAGCGCCTGGATACTACGGAATCCGAGCTCCATCATAGAACAGGAATCATGACAAGGAAGCTCGCCGTGTTATCTGGGCTGTATCCCAAATGTTATTACCTTGACAACGTAGTTGTTTCTGAGGTCCCCGAATGCTTTGGAGGTTGCGCCGATATTCACAAAGGGGATCACAATTGTCGCCCAGTATGCGCTAAGGCTAGCAGACGACACAAAAACACCAACGTAGCTCATTATCTTGAGGTATGTAGCGTGTTCTGAAGCATGGTGTGGTCTGATGAATCATATTCACAGTCCGTTATTAACGAAGTGTTCCTTTGGCGGTGGTTATGCCATCCCAATATTCTCCGATTCTATGGTATCCGCGGTGACCCGATTAGGGATCAGATCTTCCTTACCTCTCCGTGGATGGAGAACGGAGATATCACTGAATACCTAAAGCATAACCAGACTTCAAACTGCTTCCAACTCGTGAGTTGAGCCGACTCAAAGATTCGTATCTCAACTTTGATCCTGCAGGTGATCGATGTGGCTCAGGGGCTGAACTACCTCCACAAAAACGGAATCGTGCACAGGAATTTAGAAGGAGTCAGTTCCCTCTTTTCAACACCCATTGACTTTAAATCACGAATACTGATCTTTCGGTACCCACAGAAAAATATTCTCGTGGATGAGAAGGAACATGCAGTCATTGCAGATTTTGGGGCTTCTTTCGCCTTGAATGATGCTCCACGTCTATCATCAGCCCTTTCTGGAGGCCCAATCAGGTGGCAGGCTCCAGAAGTTTTTGAATCTGAAAGTAGCGAGGAACTTCACGATTCTGAAGCTGTGATGTGGCGAACTTCAAAGCCAGCGATGTGTATGCGTTTGGACTAGTCTGTTTCGAGGTTTGTCGATCCCTTCATATATTCATTCGTTGGTGCCGTCTAAGACTAGTAGATTTACACTGGCCAGGTTCCCTTTGTTACGATACCTCTGGCAGAGCACCCACAACATGGATCACGTGATCCAACATATTATTTTCACCCTGGGTGTTCTTGTGTTCTTTACTATTGAATACGAACTCTTTAATATGATCATTATTGAACATGAACACCCAGGCACTTATGTCTAAACATGTACAAGTCTCCTCAGTTCTTTCAGTCTGTGACTATCCGTGCAATCAACTGCAACAGGTTATGGGCCCTGGCCCACAGACTCTAACACTGAAGATTGACAATACTTTTGCCTAAGAAAAAATTCCCTTCAACAGTCACATAACAATGGACAATGTCACCAATGGTTCTCAATCACCAATGTCAAAGCTTGGCACCATCAAATACACTGAATAGGAAAAGTCTATGTATGGAAGACTTATGTCAGTTGGCGGAGCTCGCATAGTTACTGGAGAAGAATTCCCTCCACTTCTAGAGCCCAATAACCCCACATCTTATGCTGCGTGGTGTTCATATCATCTCAGGAGTGATAGAGCAACCAAAGTTTTGGGACATGTCTTCAGTGACATGCATGGTCCAATGCAGCAAGGTGCACATCAAACCAACTAGAGATGGTGGGTCACCTTTGTATATGATTGCACACGCTGGATGGAAACATATGACATGTTCCAAAAGAGCAACATTTTTGAGGCTTTCAAACTTTACAAAGCACAGGTAGAGTGTCAAACCAGTGCAATTCTTAAGTGTCTACATCATGACAAAGGAGGTGAATATATATCAAAGATCTTCTTAGACTTCTGCAAAGCAGCTGGAATATGCCTTGAATTTACAAATGTTGCCATGCCACAGTGAACAGGGTTGCAGAGTGTCTAAACTGTACAATCAAGGAAGCTATTATAGCAATGTTAGCAGAAGCCAACTTGCCTGAAAGCTTCTGGGCTCACACTGTCACAACCTGCTCCCAAACTCCAACCTCATTCCCAGCCCCACTGATGCCCCCAGAATCCCTCCCCAATACCTTACCAATCCCCCAACCATTGAACACCCTCCACAGCTGCCCCGGACAACTCCAATGCTTCTCCAACAAACTCCAACGGCCCCTGGGACAACTTCAATGCCTTCCCCACAGCCGTCAGCACTTCCCCTGATTCTCCTGGATCCCTGAAACCCTTCCCACTGCCCCCAGGTCTGGACGTATGTATGTCACCCATTCATTCCCCTGATTCACCAACCCACTCTGGAGCACCCTGACGACCCCAGAGCGGCCCATGCCCCCTATTGAACTCATCAGGATACCGCTGCGACCTGCCCCTTGATTGTACCTGACACCCAATGGCTCCGCTCAGCTCCGCCAGACCCCACCGCTGTATCCACCCCTTCCCGGAGTGTTCCAGTAGTCAGTATATAAGTCATAGGGTAGCTCCTGGTACTCTAGTCTTGATATTTCATTAACTGGTTACTTGTGTCTCATGTTTGTCCTCTATCTGTTTCTACTTTCTGTCTTGAATCTATCTTTTTCCTCCACGCTGTCTCATCTCACCTCCATCTTGTCTTGACTGTGCATATTTCCTTTGTTTCTCCAAGTCCTGTACATATCCGACATCAGTACAAACTCCATGCACATGCCACAAGCTCCAAACATTCTTATGACCCTCTGGACCTCGCCCCTGCTTGGCCCCAAAACCCCTCCATTCTTGATTGAGCTCCCATCAGACTCTGGCTCTGCTCCTGCTACTCTTGAAGCCTCCGTCTACCCACACTCAGTAACACATTAATGAACTTGTCCCCCACGCCTGCCCAAGTTCAGACATCTCACACACTTGGTCTTAGACCCTCCCAGACCACTCCAGACTTGCTCAGACCACTCCCTGTAAGCTACCCTCACAGGTTCCACTAAGTCTGCACCCTCCCAGAGCACTAGGTTATAAGTGCAGGACACTGAGTCTGCCTAGTAACAATTTGTCCAGTGCAGCTGAGCCCCCATAGTCAGCGGAACCTGACACACACACTTGGAGCATATTGCCATGTGCATAATACATCCCCAGCATACACTCTACCAGGCAACATAACCCCTTTCAAAGCTTACAAAGGGAAAAAGCCATGCATTGGCCACCTTTATGTCTTTGGCTGTGTGGCTTATGTGCTGGTAGGAAGTGACAAGAGGCATGGCCTCCAAGGGCATACACTCCCTGGTATCTTCATTGGATACCCAAGCAATAATGTAGGATGGAAGGTCTATATACCACATACAAGCCAAGTGGTGGTATTGTGAGATGTTGTATTTGATGAGAATTGTTTCCCAGGTCTGTCACTTGTCAACATGCCATTGCTGCCACCAGCCTCCACATTTGACAACTTGCCCAAATACCCACTATACAATTCCCTTGACCACACCATTCCCAGTGCAGACCCTGAGGGTATGGATATAGACATCATGTATCCTGATGAGCCATTTACACCAATAGATGATGCAGATTTGGTGGGAGTACTTGCAGAAGCGGTGGGAGCTGTTCCTCAACCACCAGACCCAGTACCCATCCTGCATGCACTATGCCAGCCCCATGTGCTTCCACAACCAAGGGAACCTAGCCAATGGACCTGTTTGCCAGCATGCAATTGCAATGCAGAATATTATGATGCAATTGAATGCCAAGCTAACCATGAATCACCATTCATTTGTGATCCACTGCTGCCACCACTGCCTTTCCCTGATCCTGATGCATTGGAAGAGGAAGCACTGTGGAATGTGGATGTTGGTGACATCAATGAGCTTGGTGAGCAAGATGAAGCATTTACAATAAACACTAGTTCTGCTGATGCAGCTGTCATTGCTAGTTGTGCTTTTGTGGAGCATGGCTTGGATCTCAGAGGTTTTGAAACTCTCTATGCACACTCTGCAACAGCATACAAAGTTGGGGCTCATGACAAGAATCCCAGATCTTTCAAAGAAGTGATGGCGAGTGACAAAGCTGCAGAATAGCACAAAGCTATGTGTGAAGAAATGAATGTGCTTAAAAATAATGGAATGTGGCAAGCTGTGTACTTCCTGCCAGGTCGCAAAGCAATTGGTTCAAGGTGGGTATTTAGAGTTAAGATGGTGCCATCAACCAATTTAAAGCACAGATTATTGCTCAAGGATTCAGTCAGTGGCCCAGAGTTGACTTCAACAAAACTTTTGCCTCCACTGCTCAATGGGCAGCCATTCAAACTATCTTAGTATTAGCCGCCCTAGAGGACATGCACCTTGAATCTGTGGATATCTCATCAGCTTTCCTTCATGGCATTGTGGATGCTGATTTGTACATGAAGTTTCCTGAAGGTCTTCTGGAGGATGTCCCTTCAAGCATTGAGCAGAAGCCTGGTGAAGAACCACCATGTGTGAAGCTCAAGAAAGGAATCTATGGGCTCAAGCAGAGCACAAACCTCTGGCACAAGCACATGCATGAAGTCTTTTTGAAATTAGGCTTCACTTGCATTACATCTGACCTGTGTGTTTACATCTACCTCAAGGACCAGGTGCAAATCTGTTGAGGGGACATCAGCTGTGGATGGTTCAAGCCAAAGTCACCACTCATGACCTGACACTCCTGTTAGGAAACAAGCGGTGAGCAAGCCAGTATAAAGTGTGGTGGACAAGGGGCAAGCATCCAATGAGAGGCAAAGGCAGAGGGTGAGGCAGAGACAAGGGGCAGCACTGGCTGAGCTCACAGTTAGGAACAATGGATAAGCCCAGAAACCATGCTATTGTTCAGGCTGGGGCTAGTCTAGCCCCAGGCCTGCCTTATATACTACAAGACTACTAAGTATGACTAAGTACCTATAACTAAGTCAGACGCCACTGACTACAGCCTATATGACAAGGCAGAGGCCAATGACCACAACATATTGACTAATCAGGTCCAGTAGTATTAGGATCAGTGATAGACAACAATACATCAGATGCAAGTCTGATATACCCATTAGGCCAGGAAGCCAAGATGGAAGAGGGGTAAGATAGGGCCTGGCAGTCCAGAGCCTGGCTAGATAGGATGCCCACAGACTAAGCTGAGCTAGGTGTCACGACCCGCTCCTGGACCCCAGCTGTAAGGGCAACCTCCGGGGCGGCGGATCTAAGTCACACAGCTAGCAGAGGGGAATCTGAAGTATATTAGCTTTG
>JABFYK010058613.1:0-11316 GCA_018849495.1 Termitomyces sp. T123_Mx157 | reverse complement strand
CTGGAACTAGTGGAAGTCATCTGGAACTAGTGGAAGTCATCTGGAACTAGTGGAAGTCATCTGGAACTAGTGGAAGTCGTCTGGAACTAGTGGAAGTCATCTGGAACTAGTGGAAATCATCTGGAACAAGAGATCATGAATGTGGCTGACTCCTGAATGGGCTTGACACCTGAATGGGCTTGATCTACCAGGGAGGGATCAGAGCTGGAATTTGATGGGAAGAAAAGGGGGGGGTGGGGGTCCTGACAAAAACCTACTGGACATTTGCCATCAAATACAATGCAAACAGCATAGTCATTGGATGGAAGGCCTGACTAGTAGCCAAGGGCTTCTCTCAGATCCCAGGAGTGGATTATTTTGTCACCTATGTGTCCATAGTATGTTACAAATCCCTGCACATGAACCTAGCCCTAGGAATAGTCAGGAATTACAAAATGTGGCAAATGAACTACATGAGTGCCTACCTGAATGCCCCAACCCAGGGCCTATCCTGATGGAACAGCCCAAAGGCTATGCATTGTGCCCCAGTGATGTATTCAGGGTTGACATAAATGAGGGGGAGTGGGTCCAGGGGAGTATCAGCAACAGGAGCAATGATGATGAGAAGTGCCTGGTATCACTTCTCAACAAAGAAATCTATGGGACAATGAACAGAGCAAATAACTGGTGGTGGATGCTGGATGCAGATATGGAGAGACTAGGATTTAAATGCTTGGAGGTGGATCAGTTAGTGAGGTCAAGAGAATGTAGAGAAGAGAGGACAGTAATGAGCATGTACACTGACAACACATCAGGAATGTCCTCATCAATGGAAGAAGCAGTGCACATGCAAAAGGAACTTGGCAAGAAGTACAAGATCAAGGACCTTGGTGATATCAAGTTTGTTCTAGGGATCCACATCACATGAGACCAAAGAAAAAGAATGACAATCCTCAACCAAGAAGAGTACCTAAAGCAAACACTGGAGAAATATGCTATGGCCAAATGCACACCAAAGTACACTCCCCTCCCTGCAGGAATCATCCTGAGCCAAACACAAGCCCCAGAGTTGGATGAGAATTGACAGTACATGGCCAATAAGCTGTACAAGGAGGTGTTGGGTTCCCTAATGTACACCCAGATCAGGACTAGACCCAACATAGCATTTGTGATAATGTCACTTAGCCACTTCATGTCAAACCCCAGAAAACTGCACTGGCTTGCCCTACTCCACATCATGCAATATGTTAAAGCAGCACTGCTCTACAAACTATGCTCATTGATACTAGGAAATCTAGACTCTTTGAACCTCTAGTAATGTTCTTTGGTCTCACTAACAGTCTAGCCACTTTCTAAACAATGATGAATGATATCTTCTGTGATCTGATTGTGGAGCATATTGTTTGTATGTATTTTGACAATATCCTCATCTACACCAAGACCCTAGAGGAACACCATCAGATTACACACATTGTTTTGGAATGCCTCTGCCAACACCAGCTCTATTGTAAGCCTGAGAAGTGTGAGTTTGAGCAGACTAAGGTTGAGTACCTAGGTCTGATCATCTCTCATAGAATGCCAGAGATGGATCCTGTTGAATTAGCAGGTGTAGCAGAGTGGCCTGAGCCAGGAAGTCCAGGCCTTTCTAAGTTTTGTGAACTTCTACTGCAGCATGGCAATGGAAGTTCTTGCAGCAAGTTGCCTTTGATGCCCTTAAGCATGCAGTGACCTCCAAGTCAGTCCTCCTATTCCCTGACAATGACTCTCCCTTCCATGTTGAAGCAGATTGCTCTGACCTTGCTACAGGAGCAGTTCTTTCTTAGCAGTCCAAGAAGAATGGCAAGTGGCATCCCATAGCCTTCTGTTAGGCTACTGCCAGTACTTTGCAACACAATATGGCAGTAGGTCTAGAATATGAATATATTGTATCATGTAGTATGTGAAGTCATAACAACACATACCTAGAATATGAATGAATCAAACTAAACAATGGAAATGTATGTACCAACTATTGTATCTGGGTGGGGTCACATGTAACATGATACTTGCCCCCCACTTGTATGGCAAAGTAATGAAACATATGCAGAAGTAAGGCAAAGAAGGAGAGAAAAAGAAAGAAAAAAAAAATTGTAGCACAGTCATCTGCATTGAGTACTGTGCTTCTTCCTGCACATCCTCTCATTCTCTCTAAACTCCTGTATGGCCTCCAATGCATGTGGCATATCATACTCCTTCAACCACTTGTCTTCACAGTCATTGTATCCTTTCCACTGCACTAGAAACTCCATCACCCCTCCTCTCATCTTCCACTCCCTCAGAATGCATTTGATTTCAACTTCCTCCCCAGTTTCCAATTGCACAGGTGGAGGCGGTTCTTGTTGTCACACAAGAATTGTATCCTTGCATGCCAGAATCAGGCATGCAACATGGAATACATTGTGAATTGCCCAACCGTCCAGTGATTCCAAGCAGTATGCCATCCTCGAGACCTTCTGTGAGATTCTAAAGGGCCCAAAATGCCAATAGTCCAGTTTGTGGCTAGGCCTATCTGATTGCAAATCCACATGCTCCAGGTAAATGCAGTTGCCCACAATGTAGTCTGGCGCTTTGTCAACCCACACATTGTGAAACCTCTTCATCCTCTCCACTGCCAGCTCCAGTAAGCCCTTCAGCTCCCCCTGCACCTCTCAAATTCAGTCCAAACACTTGTCCACCTTTGGCACTAACTGCAAGTTCACAGGGTCAACCAAGAATGTTGGGTTATATGCATACTCCACATAAAAGGGGGACATCTCTGTCCCCATGCTGACCTGATTGTTGAACACAAACTCAGCAAATGGTAGCCAATCCACCCAGTCATCCCGATATTAGTCAACAAACACATGCAGGTAGACCTCCAATTCCTGGTTTGTACATTCAGTCTGTCTGTCAGTCTGCTGGTGGTGAGCTGTTGACAGGGCCTGCTTGATCCCCAACCACTTCCACATCCTCTTTACATAGCGCACCACAAACTGCAGTCCCCTATCTGACACCATCTTCTTTGGAGTTCTGTGCAGGCACCATATGCAACTCATGAATGTGTTGCACATTGCTGCTGCATTGTCTGTTGAGCTAGCACTCAAGAAGTGCACATGTTTGGTGGACTTGTCACATACCACCTGAATTGCATCAAACCCCTTTGACACTGGCAATGGACCAATATGATCAGTTGAAATGTGCTGCCAAGGGCCATCCAGTACTTCTAACAGTTGAAGGGGTCCATGTGGTTTCTGCCTCCTGTGTTTGATTCTCTGACAACTCTTGCAGCCCTCCACATAACATCACACAAACTCAGACATCTGAGGCCAGTAATAGTTCTGAGCAACCAATGCCAATGTGTTGGCCTGACCAGGGTGCCTGGCTAGGATCAAATTGTGATAAAGCTGCAGGATCATGCATTTTGACTCATTGTCATCTGGCATGTAAACCAAGCCTCAAAACCACACCAAACCATTGTCCACTGAGAACTCCTTCAGATGCATCTTCACCAATGCTAGTGCCTCATCCAACTGCCACAGTGCCACAAGTTTTGGGCCCTTGGGTGCAACCTCCCATATCCTCCTCAAAATGCTGCCATCTGCCACTATCTGCTGCACTGCTGCCACCCTCTCCATCACCTCCAACACTCCACACCATTCCACCACCACCACCACCACCACTGCCCACTTCACCACTTGCTCCACTGTCAACACCACCTGCTCCTTGTTGTTGTGCTTGCTATCTGCTACCTCATAGTCTGGCCTTTGTGATAGCCCATCCAGACCTGCACTGAGCCTCCCCAGTCTGTGTTGGATCACAAAAACAAAATGGTTGAGGAAGAGGCTCCATTGTGCCTACCATTGATTCAGATCCTGGGCTGTCATGAAATATTCCAGATTCCTATGGTCAGAGAAAACCTCAACCAGAAACAGGTTCCCTTCCAGGTAAGGTCGCCACATCTCAAAAGCTCGCACCACTAACAGCAGCTCCTTGTCATGCACATCATAGTTCTGCTCTCCTGGCTGCATAGCTTTCAAAAAGAACACAACCAGCCTCCACTCTCCATCCTCTGATTTCTGCAACAGCACCACACCTAGTGCAAAGTCCAATGCATCTATCTCCACTCAGAACACCGCCTCCATACTTGGCATTACCAGTACCAGTGCCTCTGCAAATGCTGCCTTTAGTCTTTTGAATGTGCCCTCTTCCTCATCACTCCACTTCCATGCCACATCCTTCCCCTTCAACTGCTCCAGTAGTCATACAATCATCACATAGTCTTCTACAAACCTGCAATAGAAGTTGCAGAAGCCCAAATACTGATTCACCTGCCACACATTATGTGGAACAGGCCCCTCTGCAACACCTGAGACCTTGACTGGATCCATCCCAATGTGCCCAGGTGAGATCTTCAGGCCCAAGTAATTGACCTCCATCATACAAAATCTGCACTTCTCTGGCTTTAAGAGCAGGTCTTCCTCCTGTAGCTGCTGTAAGACTTCCTGCACATGGGTGACATGCTGTGCTAGGTTCTCTAAAAATATGATAATATTGTGCAGGTAGAGCATGACATAGACATTGACCAGATCATGAAACAGTTCATTGACCATCTGCTGAAAAGCCACTGGTGTGTTGCATAAGCCAAACTGCATCACCAAAAACTTGAATTGACCATAATGCATCCAAAACAATGTCTTCCACTCATCCCCTTCCCAAATATGTATATTGTAGTAACCCCAACACATATCCAATATCATGAACACCTTTGCTGCCTTTAATCAATTTAACAGCTTGTTCATGAGGGGACTTGGGTACACATCTGGCTTCATAATCACATTCAGTGCCCAAAAGTCCACCACCAGTTGCAATGACCTGTCCTTCTTCTTCACAAAGAAGACTAGTGCACCATATGGAGCCTTTGAAGGCCAGATATAGCCTTTCTTCAGATTCTTGTCAACAAAGTCTTATAACACACAAAGTTCTGCCAGTGCCAGTTGGTACAACTTCCCTGGTGGTGGCAGTGTTGCACTATCCACCAAGTCAATTCCCAGGTCATGAGGTCAATGCTGTGGCAGGCGCTCCAAATGCATCTTATCAAAGACATCCAGAAACTTGTGGTGAACTTCCAGCACCATCTTCTCCACTGCCTTACCCCCACTCCCCTCCTTCCTTGCACTCTCCTCTGCCAATACTTGGGACACGCTTCTTGTTGCCACCACCTTCTCCTCTGCTGAAACCAGCACAGGGCCTGTGTGCTCTCTTCTCAACTCCATGTCCCACTTCTGCTCCAGGTATGCACCCATATCTGCACTCATCCTTGGCTCCTTCTCTGCTGCCACCAACACCTTGTCAATGCATGCCTTAGCCACCCACACCACCTCCTGCTTCCATGCTCACCAATTCCTAGTCTGCCTCATCTGTGCCAGCTTCAACTTGTGCCAGCATTCCATCTTCACTATTGGCATTGAGAGGGAGGTTGCTGCCACTGCACATGTTGACTTCCACACAAATGTGCTCACCATAGGTTCTGGCATTGGTAGGTCCAGGTCCATGCTCACTCCTCCACCCAGACCAGTGTCCTGGCAGTACTTTGAGTTGAATCTGACTGTTGAACACTCCCAGTCAATGGATGGGTTGTGTTGATGCAACCAGTTGATGCCAATAATCAGATTGTCATTGCCAATGTCCACCATGTCAAACACCAGTGTTTCAGTGTGCTTGCCAAGGACTATGATCAAATGGACCTTGTCCATGATGAGGACCAAGCAGACCTCTGAGTTGTTGACTGTACACAGTTGCATTGGCCTCTGCTTTTGCACTGTAGTCAGGCTGAGCTCTGCAACAAAATGGGGGTTGGCAAAGCAGCAGCTCATGCCTGAGTCCATCATTGCCCTAGTGTTGATGGCGTGTGGCAATGTAAGGCCAGGCGCATGGATCTGCAATGTTACAGGGAGCTCCAATGCCAAATAAGGGAAATGAGGGGTGCATGCATGTATAACCACCACCCACCATGAGCGACAATGTTGAAGGAACTTAGGTTTTGTGCCATGTAAGCCATGCAACACAATCCTATTATTGAAGGTGAGAACATGACACTGTGAGGTTGTGCCCAGTGTGCTTTCTTGAGGCAACCCTACACAAAACCTGCTTCCAGCACTCTGCCTGCCTTATCATCTCCACCACTCATTTTCTCTGTTCCCAACACCTTGCACACTGCCACCTTCAGCAACACCATCTATGCTGGGCACTCTGCTATGAAATGCCCTGTCTTTCTGCATTTAAAACACTTCTTTGCTGCACCCTTCTGTGCCTGATCTACATCCATCACATCTGGATCCTTGGACACTAGCAGTGCAAGCATGCTGCTGCCCTGGCTGAGCCAGTTGCTGGAACTGTTGTAGTGACTTTTGGGGTGCTTGAGCTATGCCATTGGCCCTTCTGTTGCACCACAATGTTGGCCACTTTGCTCTCATGTTGCAGGAGAATGCTGCATGCCTCCTTTGCTGTCATGAAGTCCATATTGACAAGTGCCTCCAGTGCTGCTGCACTTAACCCCTTCCAGAATTAATCCTTCACATACTTGCTATTTGTGTTGCTGGGGCCAAGATGTCCTTTGCGCTTGAAGAATGCTGTGCAGTACTCTGTGATAGTCTTTGAGCCCTGCTGGAGGACTCCAATGTGATTCAATGCATTCTGCACAGAGTTCCTCATGCTGAAGACCACCTTGAAATTTGCAAGCCAGACCATCCACACAAAGTGTTGTGGGTTCAGGTCTGGGTTCTTAGAGCCCATTGTGATGATGCAAGACCATGCAAGCGCTGATGCAGTCAGGTACAACTGTGCCCACAGGATCTTCTGCCAGTTGTTGCAGAACCTCTTGAACTCAGCCATAGCTTCCACTTGACTAATGAACTGGTCTGCAAGAGTCTTTGAAGCCCCATCATACTTCTTTGGCAGACTGATGCTGGGTCTTAGGCCCAATCCATGCCTTTCTTGCTCCCACAAAGCTATCCACACTTTGAGTGCACTTCTCTCACATTCCCTGGAAATTGCCTGAGCCTCCAGTGCTTCCAACTTCTCCTGCATACCCACTAGTCTGGCCTGGATCCATGCTGCCAGCTTGGTTTGCAGGGCCTGGAACATCATCTCCATGACCCAGTCCTGTGGAGCTGGGGTCAGGCCTTCCTTGGGGGAACCGGCCATCAACATCTTGGAAGGATAAAAAAAATTTAGAGTTTGATTCAAGTGTTAGGCTACTGCCAGTACTTTGCAATGCAATATGCAGTAGGTCTAGAATATGAATATATTGTATCATGTAGTACATGAAGTTGTAACAACACATACCTAGAATATGAATGAATCAAACTAAAGAAATGGAAATGTATGTACTGACTACTGTATCTGGGCAGGATCACATGTAACATGACACCTTCCACTCAAAAAGCTTTAATGCAGTAGAATAGAACTATGAGATCCATGACAAAGAGATGCTTGCCATACTTTGGTCCTTTGAAGAATGATGGCATTTTGTTAAGGGTGCCCAGCACAAGTTTGAAGTCTGGACAAATCACAAGAACCTAGAGTACTTCCATACAGCAAAGAAGCTTAATTGACACCAAGCTTGATGGTTCTTGTATCTGGCTAACTTTGACTTCTTGCTGCATTACAAACCTGGACAGAGCATGGATAAGCCAGATGCATTATTTAGGTGAGCTGATCATGGCACTGGAGCAGGTGATAATGACAACATCATCCTCCTCAAGCCTGAGCTCTTTGCCATTTGTGCTCTAGAAGGAATTGTGGCCCAAGGGGATGAGGCAAACATCCTCAAGAACATCTAGCAAGGGAATCAAGAGGGTGTGCAAGAGGATGCAGTAGTCCAGGCCACTTAGGCCCTTTGAGCACAATGAGCCAGTGGGGTTAAGTCAGTACATGCAGACAAGTGGGGTCTCCAGGATGGGCTTCTGACCTTTAGAGGATGCATCTATATCTCTAACATTCTGGAACTCTGTTGTTGCATTGTGGAGCAACACCATGACTCTTGTGTGGCTGGACATCCTGGTAGATGGAAAACACTGGAACTGGTGTCCCAGAACTACTGATGGCCTCAGATGTCCCAATATGTAGGCACTTACACCTGCATCTGCAACCTCTGTCTCTGCACCAAGCCTTGCCACTAGTCACCCATGGGTCAGCTCCACCCTCTCTCCATTCCAGCTGCCTGTTGGAGTGTTGCCTCAGTGGACTTCATTGTGGAACTCCTCAATGCTCATGGGTATGATGCTGTAATGGTAGTAGTAGACCTTTATAGTAAATGAGCCCACTTTATTGAACCTTGAGCATGGCCTTCAGAAAATGACTTGGTGAACAAATTTGTAGACAGGATGAAGAATGCACAGGAGGCAAAAGCAGCATTGGTGAAAGCAAAGGAGGACATGGCATGGTACTATGACTGCCAGTGGACACCAGCTCCTGTATACAAGCCTGGAGACTGTGTATACCTTGACAGTTCAAATATAAAGACAATGAGACCATCCCAGTACATCAAGACACTGCATGCTAGAAGGGGGGTGATTTCAGGCAACTGTTCAAACTGGACCCTCTAGTTTGTTTTCTTCATTCCTGGCCTGCCTTTCATCTTCATCCTCCCATCCTCCAATGACATATACCTTCAACCAAGGGCTATTCTTTGGTAATTTTCCCATGTGGTCACATGCCATGAGTCTGGAGATCAATGCTGTTTATGGTGGATTTCCATTTTTGGTACAGAGTTATGGCAATTTCTGGAGTTTGCACCTTTGGGTTAGGGTTAGAAGTTTCCCAAAAGCATGACACCTGGCCAGGGAGCTCCTTAGACTTGTTCTCTTTGGATCTCCCTCTGCCAAGTAAGTAGTTATGACCATAGACTCTTGTACAGTACTGAATACACTTTGGATCTCCCTCTGCCAGTTGTGTGACTTAACTACAGCCTCCAGAGGTTGCCCTTACACATAACTACTTCATCTGTTGGTAGTATGTATGGAAGCTAGGCTAACAATTAACCTATACTGAGTAAGGCCCAAGCATGTGATTCATAGAAGGCAACTAATGGGGATAGAAGTATGAGGGAATGAACACTCCATGGATGAACCTGGCAAGAGGGGTGTGTTGAGGGACTGGTAAAAGTAGGGGTAGATGATCCAGTGTATCCCAAAGGTGCCAGCACAACATTGCCTGTGCATCACTTCTGTGGTACTCACTTCTTAGCTATCTGCTTCCCCATAACTACAATGGCTTCTCCAATCTGCTGATCAGAGCCCCTGATAGAGACATACTGGTGGTCTCCTCCAGCTGAGCTAACCATAAAGGCAGCCAAGTGGGTGCCAGAGATGTTGAGGGCTTGTTTAAGGCCCCACTTCTGATGACCAACCACATGTGCAACAAGAGAGTTGGGGAGTTTGAGTGCACACTTGAAATGTGGAGTACTGCCATCTATAGAAGGTAGGTCCTGAGCAAGGGAAGTAGTAGTGGTAGGTTGTGCTACATGTCAAGAAATGCAAGAGGTAGGCACAGTAGGAGTTTTTGTGGTAGACATGGGCTTTAGCTGCCCAGGAAGAGTGTGAGGGGATGCTCAACACTGTGGGATAATCCTATCATGCAACACAAGAGCTAGAAGACACAGGAGTAGCAAGCAGGTGCTAACATGGGCAAGCAGCTGGCAAGAGTCAAAGCTGGGTGGAGACAGAGTCAGACAACAGTAGGGAGCTCAGAATAAATCAAATAGATAGACCTGGTAGATGCTGCTATTGATTGGTCAAAGGATATTCTATCCTTGTGACTGGCTTATATACTACATCTGTGGCTATACTATGACTAATACTATATGTGGTAAGCAGCCCAGATATGCTAAGCACTCTGACCAATATGAGTAATCAATATAACAAAAAGAGATATAGAGTCTGATGTCTACAGCAGGTAACTAATACTTGATGAGGATGGAGCAGGAGAAGACCGGTGGCTGGTCTAGTATGTCCATAAGGCTAGGCCTGAATAGAGTGGAGTCCCCATATAGGGTCATCTCCTTACATCACCCCCTCCTCAAGGTTTGTTGACCCAACAAACAGCTATCTTTGTCCCTGATAAGGCCAACTGCAATGTGCAATGGCTAGTGGTGGCCTATAATCACCCCCCAAAGAGTAGTGTCCTGAGGCATATTGTATCATTGGGGTCAACGCTTCAGGCACCCAGAGTAGAGAGGGTCATGGGAGAAGTTGTGTCCATTTCCAGAGAGGAGTAGCCCCAGTGTGAACACTTGACATTGGCAAGCCTGGAGGGAGAGACAGGGGTTGCTGGGTAGTAGGAGTAGAGGCTATGGCAGTGGACTGAGAATATGCTGTTGCCAGAGCACTAGTAGAGAGTGCTCTGGGCCCAGTAGGAGTAGGAGTGGATGGTGCAGTATGTCCTAAAGGTGCCAGCATAGCAACTGCCAGCACAATGTTGCCTGAGCACCACTTCTGCAGTACATGTACTTGCTTCTTAGCTATCTGCTTTCTGATAACTACAAGGGCTTCTCCAATCTGCCAATCAGAGCCCCTGATAAGCAGGCACTGGAGATGTCAAGGGCTTGTTTGATACTCTGCCCCTAGTGACTGATCATGTATGCAACCAGAGAGTTGGGAAGCTTGAGTACATACTTGAAATGTGGGGTATGACCATCCATAGGAGAGGTCAATAGAAGGTTTGGTAGGAGGCTTGGGCTTCAGCTGCCCAGAAGGAGCCATCCATAGCCAATCTCCTGGGAACCATGCAGCCACCCATACTAGGCTGCAAAGCTGTTTGGGCAGAGGCAACAGTGGCCTGAAGAGTGAGCATATGAGTGGACTCAAGTGCTGCTAGCCTGCTTTTGAGTCCTGCAACATGAGTTAACAGTCTCTGAATAGAATTCATAGAGTCAGGCAAAGGTGTGCCAGCAGGGGAGAACAACATAGAGCCTGTAGAGTTTAGAGTGAGATCAAGGGTAGGTGATAGATTGGATGTTGTGGGCTAGAGATGTGGATGACATAGAGACCAATCAAGATGTGAGGAAATGCTCAACACTACAGGATAATCCTATTGTGCAATGCAAGAGCTAAGAGATACAGGAGCAGCAAGCAGGTGCTAACACAGGCAACCAGGTGGCAAGGGTTGAAGCTGGGTAGAGACAGAGTTAGACAATGCTAGGGAGCTCACAATTGATCAAGTGGATAGACCTGGTAGATGCTGCTATTGATTGGTTGAAGGATATTCTATCCTTGCAACTGGCTTATATACTACATCCATGGCTATGCTATGACTAATACT
>JABFYK010058612.1:0-11353 GCA_018849495.1 Termitomyces sp. T123_Mx157 | reverse complement strand
TCCTGATGCACTCATGACTATTCCTCCTACTGAGGTTGTCAGCAAGTTGGAGGTTGCATCTATAGAGCTCGGGGAGGATTTTTGAAGAATCAATGGATAACCTATAAGTATGAGGGGATGTTGGTCATGGATGGTCCAAGCCAAGCCTGCCACTCACAATCTGACACTTCTATCAGGAGACAAGCAATGAGCAGGCCAGCCTAGGGCATGGCAGGCAAGGGGCAGGTGTCCAGCAAGAGGCAAAGTGTGAGGGAATGTTGGCTGTAGATGGTCTAAGCCAAAGTCACTACTCACAACTTAACACTCCTATCAGGAGGCAAGCAACAAGCAAGCTGGCATAGAGCATGGCAGGCAAGGGGCAAGCAAGTGACAAGAGGCAAAGATGGAGAGCAAGGCAGAGACAAGGGGTGGCACTGACCAAGCTCACAGTCTGGAACGATGAATAAGCCCAGAAACCATGCTATTGTTTAGGCTGGGGCTAGTCTAGCCCCAAGCCTGCCTTATATACTACAAGACTACTAAGTATGACTAAGTACCTATGATTAAGTTGGAGGCCGCTGACTACAACCTATATGACAAAGCAAAGGCCAATGACTATGACATATTGACTAATCAGATCCAGTAGTATTAGGATCAGTGATAAACAACAATACATTGGATGCCAAGTCTGATATACCCATTAGGCTAGGGAGCCAAGATGAAAAGGGAGTAAGATAGAGCCTGGCAGTCTGGAGTCCAGCTAAATAGGATGCTAGTACTCACAACTTAAGCTGAGCTAGGGTTGGAACGGTCTGAGAACTAGTCCCCTTATACAAAGGCAGAAGACAAGGCAGAGACAAGGGGCAGCACTGGCCAAGCTCACAGTTAGGCTACTGATTAATCTGAGAGCATGCTATTGTTCAGACTAGGGCTAGTCTAGCTCCAAGTCTGCCTTATATACTACACTACTAAGTATGACTAAGTACCTATAACATATTAGAGGCCACTGACTACAACTTAATGACAAAGTGGAGGCCAATGACTATGACATATTGACTAATCAGGTTTGGTAGTAAAAGGATCAATGATAACAACAATACATCAGATGCCAAATCTAATATACCCATTAGGCCTGGGAGCTAAGATGGAAAGGGAGTAAGAAGAGGCCTAGTGGTCTGGAGGCCAGCTAGATAGGATGCTAGTACTCATGAACTAAGTTGAGCTAGGGTTGGAACAGTCCAAAGACTAATCCCCTTACATCACCTTTCCCTCAAGGTCCATTAACCAAATGGACATAGTCTGGGTAGGTAGAAAATGTTGACTGCAGGCAATCCATCAAGCACAGGCCTGAAAGGGCAGTCTGGGCAGAAGTAGAGTGAGCTAAGAGAGTGGCCAGGCTCTAGGGTGTAGGATAAGGAGCATGGTAGTTTAAGCTTGTAGAGTGCTGTACACATAATATAGAGGTGGCAGTAGTAGAGGATTTGAATGATAGCTGGCCAGTGAAGAGGTAACTAGCAAGGCAGCAAGCAACAAGCAAGCAGTGAGCAGTGAGCAAGTAGTAGGCAGGAGGCAAGCCAGAAACAAGTAGCAGAGTCAACAGTAAGCGAGGTATGCATAGGGTTAGAGACCAGATGTCAGTAGTTATTTAATGCTAGGATGAAGGCCAACATGTCCCAGCGCTCAGGAGGCAGCAAGTGGCAAGCAAGTGGCAGGTGATTAAGCAAGTAGTAGGCAAGTAGCATGTAGTTAAGCAAGTAGCAGGTGAGAGGCAAGCAGTCCAACCAAGAGCAGGGGTGTGGAGCATGTAGAGTGGCATATCATGGTAGTAGAGTGGGGTTATTGCCTAGCAAAGGTGGGTAGGAGATAGAGTTGATGCAATGGGCTAAGGAAGAGTGCTGTGTAGAAGTCTGAACAATCTGTGAGGGGACATCAGTTGTGGATAGTTCAAGCCAAGCCCACCACTCATGATCTGATACTCCTGTCAGGAGATGAATGACAAGCGGGCTGGCCTAGGGCATGGCAGACAAGGAGTGGGTGTCCAGCAAGAGGCAAAGGCAGAGAGCAAGGCAGAGACAAGGAGTAGCACTAGCTGAGCTCATAGTTAGACTACTGAATAAACCTGAGAGCCATGCTATTGTTCAAACTGGGGCTAGTCTAGCTCCAAGTCTGCCTTATATACTACAGGATTACTAAGTATGACTAAGTACCTATGACTATGTTGGAAGCCACTGACTACAACCTAATAACAAAGTGGAGGCTGATGACTATGACATATTAACTAATCAGGTCTGGTAGTAAAAGGATCAATAATAGCAACAATACATCAGATGCCAAGTCTGATATACTCATTAGGCCTGGGAGCCAAGATAGAAAGGGAGTAAGAAGAGGCCTGGAAGTCTGGAGGCCAGCTAGATAGATTGCCAGTACTTATGAGCTAAGCTGAGCTAGGGTTGGAATGGTCCGAGGACCAGTTCCTTTACAGTACACCTCCATTGCCTAGTGCTAATTGTTTTGCTCCCTTGTCCATAGAATCAAATATACCTGTTGCTGCTATTAATGCTATGTTCAAAACAATAAGCCCCTCCTCAAACATACAAAACCCACCTCCAGCTAAAGTCTCAGCTGGGAATATGTCTCCTAGCCCACACTCCTGGATTCTTGCTTGGAAACATTGTCTTCTCTATTGCTATATTGTTGCTTCCACTCCTTCTGTCAACTCCTTGAAGCTACAGGTAGAAATCAAGACAACCAACACCCAACAAGTTCAAAGCATTGTTGCCCTGCTCAACAGTGGAGCAACAGGCCTCTTTCTCAATGCAGACTACAGTGGCTGAAAAAACTGTTCCAATGTTTTATATTTTTTGAAAGATGACATTGGCATAAAGAACTGGAAGTAGGAGGGCCCCTTGATCCAAAACTACCATGTGCAGCCATGAAGTTGGCCTGCAGCATCCATGCCCAAAGTGCTGGCTCATGCAAAATACTCTACCAAGAGGACCTGCCTAGCAGTAAAATCAGAATAAGACCCCCCCCACCATCCCAGGGGTTACACATAGCATAAAGCCACCTTAGATGTGGTAATATATGGGAGTGTCCAAGTGACTTGGTACAAAGCAAAAGCACCCAAGAAGGTTGCTAAACTAGTACGTGCGGACAGACCATTATACTACAACTGATAGGTATATGGACAAATGACCTCCTACCTACCCAGACTTACCAAAAAAACTTGGAGACACAACAAAAACATCCATGACTCAGGCAAAGAACACAGTCTTGCATCAAGCTTTATGGGGATAATACCTCTGAAGTAAGTCAGCCCCCAAAAAATTTCTTGCACATACAGTACTGTAACCTGAGCCGGGGACTCAGAAATAGAAGCCCACCCTGACAAGTGCGAGGTATACACATGTCACCCAAGCAAAACAAGACTGTAAACCAAGAGAAAAGATAAACCACCCACCCTATCCAACGTATGTCCACTCCAGATGAAGCTAGGAAGAGACTGCAAACTGGCAGCCCAGAGAAACAAGTAGGAGTATGGGCACATGATAAAAAGAGATGACACACTGCCTCTATGGCCAAATGGAAAAGTCCAAACCCAAAATGACTAGACAACCTTCATCCCCTCCCATCCTAGTCCCTTCCCCAAAGTTGGACCTACCAGATACCCAAGAGTGAGACCAGGACAAAGAAGGGGACACCACCATGGTTGACTCCTCCCTAGCAGGAACACCCTCACCACCATCTCCCACCCCTGGGCCTTGCGCTGCCTGCACCAATTACCCATGGATCATGAGGAGGACCCGTAAACCCTCTTTGCATAGTGACAGCAATGGCCCAAACCAGAACCCACCCCCCCTGAGCCAACACCCACTGGGCACCCCAAGGCAAATAAATGAGGATGCCATGGCATCCATGTTACCAGGTAACCAACAGCAACCCCCCAGACTCCCCCATGACTTGGAGAGGACTCCAACCCCACCTGGGGGCTTCCTGGACATACACCTCTCAACCCTGCCCTGGTATAACCTCTTATCCAAGCAAAAAACACACTTTGCACAATATCCAGACCTGAAGGCATGGATCAGAGACTGGCAAGCCAGTAAGGACTCGGACTTAGTGGTGACAAGTGAAAATCTGAAGAACCTCATTCTCAAAATGACTGGAGAGAGAGCGAAGCTCTTCTCCCCTCAATAAGAAAAAACAATCAAGACAAATAAGAAAGCTGATAGGCAGAAGCCACTATACCACTTCCTCATAACAGGTCTGTCCTCGCGTGCACACGGTATCCTAATAAACAATCCAATTATCTTTACTAAAGATGCATCAGTCTTTATTATTCTGTACTTCCCCCCATTCCTCGCTTTCTCTGCTCTATTGAGGGTTTTACCCTTAGCATCAGCAACAAGGCTGCTGTACATGAAGCAGAATATAAGGTCACATGAGTTGTCAGGGAGACGTTTGGGAGAAACAAGGACTTTACCGTACTCCTTAAGAGCAGGCTCAACAACAATACAATGTCCCAACATAATCTTGATCCAGCCTTAGCAATCACCATGGCCCTCAATATCAAACTGGCAGCCGGGGAAAGCACAGTTCCTAGAAATACAAAATTAGGCACCAAAAAGCCCACCTGGAACATATAATTTGTGCAAACTCCGCCAATTGATTGGACAGATTATTTCACCATTCTGATGGCAACACGCTCTATGACTTTTGTCAACATGGACTATGGATGCACTATGCCAGTTTTGAAAGATAATAGGCTTCACTGTTTTAACTGCAAGAGTGCCGCCAACAACCAGCCAAACTGCAAATATGCAAAATTGGAGGGCTGGTTCAACAATGCAAGTATGACTATGAAAATCAAGAAAACCGCTGAATTTGCTACCTTGAGCAAGCATGTTTATTTTTTTATTTGTATCCTATACTAGCTGGGGCTATGCCCTATGTTGGGTTCTACTGTATGCGTGTTACCTATGTAACTGTTCTGTCTACCATAATCTTCTGTAGTAACATTGGCTCCCGCTGATGTGGTGGCCAGTTTGTGCCTGGATGATGGGCTGCAGTCTGTATTATGCCTTTAGGAGGTGTGCCTAAGGTAAAATAAATGTATTAGTAGGTGTTCTATGAGATGTCTTCCCTCTCTTTCTTTGTTGGCGCTAGCATCTTGGTTTTCTTTTCTTT
This sequence comes from Termitomyces sp. T123_Mx157, assembly GCA_018849495.1. Taxonomy (NCBI): domain Eukaryota; kingdom Fungi; phylum Basidiomycota; class Agaricomycetes; order Agaricales; family Lyophyllaceae; genus Termitomyces; species Termitomyces sp. T123_Mx157. The sequence continues at coordinate 6,187 of JABFYK010058612.1, read as the reverse complement.
CTCGGCTTGGTGTTCTTGGTGTTCTTAGTAACTGTTAGGTCTCCATATGGTTGTTTGAATCTCCTCGTGCAGTTGATATACTTGAATAGGGCTTTTGTTGCTTTGGGGTCACTTAGTAGCCTGCGCATAATGTCTGGTCCTGGGGCAACAGTGTCATAGAGCTCCCTTCTTAGCGCCTTGTATGCCTGGCAAGCAACCAGGTAGTGCTCCACTGTCTCCACATCCCTGTTGCATGCGGTGCATATCGGCAAGTTGACCTTGTTGAATCTGTGTAGATATTGATTAAGCGGACAATGTCCCATGCGCAATTGGACAAGTAGCAACGCATGTTTTCTCAGCAGGTTGGCCAGGGTCTATATTATGGTCTTTGTTCCAGGCATCTCTGGGTCGATGGCCTTCTGCCTGTCGAACCTGGGTGAGTTTTGTATGGCCGTCTTGGTCTCCTGCCTCCATCATTTTTTGTGCACTGCTAATATTGCTGCTCTGGATGCTTTCAGCAGTTTCCTCAGGATTGGGATCCCTGAGGCCTCAGTTTCTTTACTGCTCGCTGCCTGTTTGGCCTCTCTGTCTGCCCTTTCATTCCCCGGTATGCCTGTATGCCCTGGCGTCCAGTATATTCCTATCTTCAACCGTGGGTCAATCTTCCAGACCTTCTGGATTCCCTTCAGCACCTTGTCCACTAAGTACTTTGCCATCCCTGGTCCTGGGTCCTCCAGCGCCTGTATTCCTGCCTGGTTGTCCATCTCTATTGTTGCATCCCTCACCCTCCTCTTTGCCCTTGCTTCTCCCCTCACTTCTTGCCTCAATAGCTCCAGTCCTAGTATCTGCCCCATGCATTCTCCCTTGAACACCATGTGTTTCTCCTCCAAGCCCAAACACTTCCTCATCACTTTTACCTCCTTCCCAAACCCTCTGTATAACACTGCTGCCACCCCTATTTTTCCCTTATGCCCTGATCTGTCTGTGTATATTGTGATGTCCACTTTGTCGCGCCTCTCCCTCTCCTCTGCCTCCTTGACTGAACTGTCAATGTTGACTTCTATCGGGCATTCCCAGTCAGGTAGGTGGCACACTATTGCTATGGTTTCCATGTCATTTGGTTTCTCCCCTAGCGCTCCCATAATCTCATGAAGGGGTGCCCAATGCTGCCTGACAGACAGCGCCGCTTGCCTTGCTGGTTTGTACAATGGATGCGTGTCTGGCATGACTGCTATCCTCACTGCCACACCCACACATATTTTCTTGATTCTGATGCCCATTGGTACAAGTCCTGCATGTGCCTCTAGCAGGTTGTTTGGCGTTGTTTGTAGCGCTCCCAGCATTTGTAGCGCACACATCCTCTGGACCCTTCCCAGCCTCTCCATGACTCCTCTCATCTCCTTTGCCAGTTTCCCTCCAATCTCCACATCTGGTCTGCACCACACATCTGCCGCGTATAGCATGCTTGGCACTACCATGGCTTCATACAGCTTCTTCATGAACATGCCCCTCACTCCCCAATTGACCTTCACCAGTTGTTTCATCTGCATCGCCGCTGCTGTCCCTTTGCCATGTGCATATGCCACGTGCTCTTTGAAACGCAGTTCTTGGTCAAGGATTACTCCCAGGAATTTGTGCAAGGCTTCCACTCTAATTGCTGTCCCATCTATAGTGATTTGCAGCCTCCTTGCAGGCTGGGTCTTCCCTCGGTTTTGACCGCCCTTCTCCCTCCACCTTGTAAAGCCCATCCCTACAAATTTCTTGATCTCATAGATGGAAAAGTGCTCTTTTGCCCATATGCTTGCTCCCTTGTCCCTCTTCATCATGTCCTCTGCCTTCCTCACTGCCTCCTCCATGTCTTTTCTCTCGGCCGCCACATATGCATCATCTGCAAACAACCCTGCCAGCTCTCTATCCTCCTCTCTTGCCCCCTTGATCTGACCCGTGTTGTAAAAGTTGTAGCAGAGGTCTGATGTATTGCATCCTTGGTCAAGCCCACTGTTTACTGGGATCATTTCTGAGGTGTAGTCATCAAAAAAAATCACCGTTCTCCTCCCTTCCAGCTTCCTCTCAAACTACCTCACCACCTCCTACAGAACACACCTCCTCCTCATGTCACTTGCCATTACACATAGTACTGTGTTTGGGAAGGCCCCCTTCACATCCATGAATATAACCACCACCTCCTTCCCCCTCCTCCAAGCGCCTTTGATGAAGGCCGTCAGCATGTGGATTGAGTCAGTCGTCGATCTACTGGGCCTTCTGCCAAACTGGTACTTTGGGAGTAGGTTTGTTTTCTTGACCAGGTATGCCATCTTCGATTTTACGCATGATGATAGGACTTTCACAATGGTGTCCAGCAGAGCTATTGGTCAATATGAGTTGGGGTTACTGTAGTCATCCTTCCCTGGTTTCCTCAGCACTACTGTCCTGAAGACTTTCCACCTCTCTGGATACACCTCCAACTCAAACGTTGCTTGGAATATTGGTCCCAGGTATGGCACAATGGTGTATCTTGTTTGCTTCAAGACCAGGTTTGGGATGCTGCTCAGCCTCGGCGCTTTGTATGGCTTCAACTTTGCAATTGCCGCATATATCTCCCTGTCTGTAATGGGCATTCACCTGAATGCCGCTTCTGCCCCATCCATTGCATCCTCCACCTCCACCTCCACCTCCTCTGGCGTGTCGTAGAAAAATGCTTTGTGAAAGATCCTCGCCTTTACTCCATTGTCCTCCACTACTTTCTCCACTCTGCCCATGTTCCCCTTTAATGCTGGCGTCCTTGCTTGCCCCCATCTGACGGCTCCATAGTCATGAAGTCCTTTGCATCCCATACTGACTTTGCATTCACTGACTCCAGCCATTCACCCCAATGTTTCTGTTTGGTGTCTTTGATTGCCTGGCTGTAGTCATTATGTGCCCTTCTATATGCCTCGTGTGCCAGATGGTTTCTCAACTCCCCCACTTGTACTGACTCCCTGCCCAGTGCCCTCACTCTCGCTCTCATCTCTGTCAACTCTCTCATCTACCACCTCGTTGTATACAATGTCTCCCTCCTCTCCAGCACTGCTGCCTCCACCGCTCCCTGTAGCACCTCCATCACCTTCTCCAGCCTCTCCTCCACCTCCACCTTCCTTACTATCCTCGTTGTCCCAACCCCCTCCAGCCTCCTTCCCAACTCCTCCTCAAATTCCTTCCAGTCCACCTTCTAGAAGTTCCACATTTTCTCCCCTTCCATGTGTGTCACCATAATGTCAATTGTTGTCGTGATTGGGAAATGGTTGGTGTTTGGCGGTTGTTCACTTTGCAGGGTCTTACACCTGTTTATCTGCTTAATTAAAGTGTCAGTTACAAATACATTGTCAGGTCTAGTCAGGTTCTTGGTGTTCTTTGCCTCGAGGGTAGGCACTGCTGTTCTTAGTGCCATGACTATCCTGTGCTGGGTCAGGATTGTAATGAGTTCCTCCGCCACATCCAGGTTCTGCCTTGTGAAGAGGTGACCGTTCCGCAGGTGATCCCACATTGGGTGGTGCCTGTTGAAGTCGCCTATCCATATGTCCGCTCCGTTCTGTCCCCTTGTCTCTTGTCCCTCCCTACTCCTTAGGTAGAAGTCCAGCGCTCTGATGCTACCTGAGTGCCCACAATCATTGTAGATGTTGAAGATTTGCAGTGTGCGTCCCTCAGTTTTGATACTTACTCCTACAACATCCATGCTCTTGACATTTAGCCTCCTCCACTTGTTCATCACTATCTTGCGGTTTACTAGCATGATTGCCCTTGTTCCCCTGGGGTTTGCCTTGTCATGACATTTTGGATACACTGGTCTCCATTTCTGCGTGGCTCTAGATTGCTTGTTGAAGTCAAAGTATGGTTCCTGTAAACATATTATATCAATAGTATCATCCATTGTGTTTAGCACTGCGTGCTATGCAGTTAGTGATTTGTTTAGGTTCTGCTGCCATATAGTTAGTCCGTTCCCCCTTCTCCACCCTTGCTCTCCTGCCTCTCCCCTCGTTGCACTCATTGTGACAATGCAGGCAATAGCTGTTGTGCTTTGTCTCTGAGCTCGTCTAGTGATTCCATGAATGCACCAAACTCATCCTCATCCCACCTTTGGGTGCTCTGGCATTTGGGTTGCTCCTTGCCTTCCATCTGGCTGCTCGGTTGACTTTCTGCCCACTAGTAGGTGTCCAGCGTCATCTGCATACCCTTCGTCTGCAACGGCCTCCCTCTTGCCACTTGTCTACTCTCTTTTCCGTCCTTGTGTGCGATTGCTCCCCTGCCTTGTCCCAGCTCACCACTCGCCAGTCTGCCCTGTCCCACTCTCCTTACTATGAAGCCCCCCAATGCTTCTCCTGCTGTGAGGTTAATATGCCCTTCACGCTATCTAGGTGTTATCACCTGTCCCTTGTTGACCCGCACCCAGGTCCATTGCTGGTTGGTGGGGTAGTATTTGTATTTCATCTCAGGTGACCTGCTGATTAGTCTGTTCTTCACCTCCATGAAGGTTGGGCAAGTCCTCGCTGAAGAGGAGTGGTCATGCCTTATCCCTTTTGCCTTGCAGCTGACGCAGGCAAACTTTGTCGGGTCTGTTTCCTTGCAGTCCTTTGTCCTGTGCTCTTTGGTGCACAACCCACACATATTTTTCTCCTGCTTACACTTGTTAGTGACGTGGCCTTTTCCATACCTTTGGCACTTCAGACAGCGTTGCAGTTCCTGGTCCAGCTTTTGTGCCAACACCCTCTTCCCCTCCATGACCAGGCCATTTCTGATGAGGTTGTTGGCCCCATTTTCCATCGCACATGAGATGACAAGGTGTGCCACCTTCTGGTTGGCACGTCTGGTGTGTGGGGCACAAGCCCACCTAGCAGTCACCAGCTCCCCTGGTTGGAGGCAATTGTCCTCCTCAATTCTCGCCAGCCTGTTGGTTGGTATGTCCCCCATCAAGATTGGGACAAATTCTGCAAAGATGTTAAATACCCTATCCTTTACCTTTGCACCCACCCCGAATTTCTCTAAGAAAGCTTTCCGTATGTCTTTGCGTGCTAGCCACTCAGTTGCACCTGTTGAGTTTAGCTCGTACAATACTCCCCCATTCCTAAGTTTTCTTGCAGAAAGGAATTCTACCTTTGGGCCGTCAAGCCCCTGTATGCCCATCATGTCTTTTGCGATCTTTGCCTTCTCTATTAGCTCCTTGTCCATGAGCTCCTTCCACCTGCCTGTTCCCTCCATATTATTGATCAACAGTTGTCTCGTCTTGTTGTTTGCCCACTGGGCAATGTCCTCTCTCTCCGCCCTTTGTGCCGCCTCTGCAAATATCAACCCCATCCCCTGTGCCCCCCTGACCCCTGCTTTGCCATAGCCCATCCTGTCTCGTCTCCTCACGTCCTCCTATATCTGCCCCTCCTCCAACCTCTCTGTTGCCTCCCTTGCTTGCTCTGCCATCCCTTTCACAGTCCTCACTGATGCCTTGCTCTCAAGCACCCCCTTGTATTCCTCCATTGCTCTCTCCATCGTTTCCACCACTACCCTCTCTGTCTCCCCTGCCTTCATGGACTCCATTCCATGTGCCACCACCCTCATCCCATTCTTTACCTCTGTTGGCAAGTCGTTTCTTTGTGCCAGTTGCAGTAACACTCCTGTCACAACCCGCTCCCTACACCCGCCTTCATCCCCAACCTGTCCTACTCCCCCGGAGCCTCCCCCAACACCCCATCAAATTCCCCAAGCCACCATGTACTCTCGCGGCCGCCCCGGCTAACTCCGGCGCTTCTCCGGCAATCCCCGACGGCCCCCTGCCAACTTCGACGACTTCTCCGCAGCCGTCAAACGCTTTCCCCGGCTCCCTGGACCACCTTCGACTATGCAAACCTCTCCCCAATAATCCCCGGCTCCGTCGTACGTCACATCCCAGTCCCCGGACTTTCCCAAACCACTCCGGAGCATCATGATGACCTCGGGACGACCCGCGCCATCAAGTGATCCCATCAAAACCCGATGCGGCCTGCCCCCTGATCAGACCCGACACCCATTGATCCACTACGGCCCCGCCAAGTCTCACCGCCACATCCACTGTCCCGCAGAACGCTTCCCTTGACCCGGCCGACACCCGTCCAGCCCCGCGCGGCTCCGCCAAGCTCCGCCAAGCTCCGCCAAGCTCCGCCAAGCTCCGCCAAGCTCCGCCAAGCTCCGCCAAGCTCCGCCAAGC
>JABFYK010058611.1:0-11383 GCA_018849495.1 Termitomyces sp. T123_Mx157 | reverse complement strand
ATCATTCAAACAATCCCATAGTCAACCTTCCACCTTCTATTGTCGCATACGGCCCCGAAATGATCAGGCAAAAGATTTGATTGTGCAGGCTGATACCTCGGATAATTATTGACAACTCCAGTTTCTAAGCGTACTCTTCAATTACAATTGATACTTGCCGTAGTCCTTTATTCTTTGATATAAGATATAACACTAGACCCAGACCTGCTTGAGTTTGCCGTCCTCCTAGTGTTAACAAAACCAAGCCAAAATGAATTTGAAACTCTCGATACCAGGTCGCTGCTGCCAAATGAATACTACATTGTCGACACTCTCTACTAGTCAAAATCACTGATGTAGGACTTGTGGCTATTCCTTTTAGATATGCCACACACGGTAGTCGACCTCACAACTTTTGCACCATTCACTTAATGCCAAGCAGCGCCACGCCACAAGTGAATAGGGGAACGACGGCTCGCCCTGCCTGAAACCTGATGCTGGTGCTTGTCATGATCGGGCTTACCGCAGGTGACGCAAGTGCGTGGGCGGCCCCAGGGCAGGAACATGGGCTGCTAGTGCTAGTGGTGGCTCAAAAGAGATCAAGGAAGGATCTTTCATCTTTCTCGTTGACAAGAACATCATGCGAGTAAGCTGTAATCTGGTATAACCTTCTTGCAGCCAATTTGAAAGGATGGTAGAGCATTTGTGGAAGGGATGGATGCATAGAAAGAACATAAATGGAGAGGATATCGGGTTTCAAAATTCCTTGTTCGAGCTTAAAGTTATAACAAACAAGGAAAGGTCACGTGCTCACAAAAACTATCCCTCCCTCCAGAGGCTCCACCACTCCCCTTGAAAAGATGGTAAGTCCCTTTCTCTGTTTGAGAGAAAGTTTTTTAATCACATGAACCCAGCGGCCCATCCTACTACAAGGTAATTTCAACGAAAATTAGTGGAAGTTCTTTGGCTTAAACGATATAGGCCACGAACGGTCCTTGACCCAAATTAAATTCAACGCAGAAGGAGACCTGCTCTTTTCTTGCTCCAAAGATCATGTTATCAATGTCTGGTACTCACACAATGGGGAGCGGCTGGGAACATACGAAGGAAACAATGGAACGGTATGGACAGTAGATGTTGATTGTGAGCGTCTTTTCTGCATTTTGCGGATACTTGCCGGCTGAAACAAGCCTCAAGCAGAGTCAAGATTCATGATATCAGGCTCAGCAGACAACACAATGCGACTATGGGCAGTCCAGACGGGCAAATGCCTCTATACTTGGGAGTTTCCAACGGCGGTGAAGAGAGTAGCTTTTAGAGAGGATGATAGCCAGGTGGTGTGCATTACCGAACAACGCATGGGATACCAGTGTACGATACGGGTTTTCAATATCAATCGAGAAGGCGATGGGACAAATCGTGGGTGCCAGACTTTTTTCTTGCTGTTTTTCATCTGACTGACTCTCTTTTCTGTCTTTGGTATTGCAGAGTCGAAAGAGCCTTTCCACATCTTCAATCCGATCGGCTCGAAAGCGACCGTATGCGCATTCACGCCGGTGAACAATATCATAATCACCGGTCACGAATCTGGAAAGGTCGCGCTATTCAATGTCAAGACTGGGGAAGAGGTCGACAATAACGAGCGGGCGCATAGCGATACGGTCACTGATCTTCAAGTGAGTAAGGATGGGACGTACTGCGTTACCAGCAGCAAGGACAAGTCTGCTCGGATACACGATACAAAAACACTCATGGTCATGAAGACATACACGACCGAAACCCCTTTGAACAGTGCTTCTATTACTCCCGGACGACCCTACGTCAGTCATTGAGCAATGTTGTCTGAGACGAACTGAGTCCTGACTTGGCCCTCTCTTAGGTCCTCTTGGGTGGCGGACAAGAGGCTATGAACGTGACGACCACATCCCTGCGTCAAGGAAAGTTTGAGACTCGTTTCTGGCACAAAATCTTCGAAGAAGAGGTGGGCCGCGTGAAGGGCCACTTTGGACCGATCAACACGTCGGTGTCTCCCTCCTTGTCCGTCTGTACTTCCGCTAACAAACCCCATCAGTATTGCTGTCCATCCTGCAGGTACCTGCTACGCATCAGGCGGAGAAGATGGATTCGTGCGTGTACATCACTTTGAGGAATCGTACTTCAAAGCCAAGCCGTATGGAGATCTAGACATTGCTGATTAATAATTTCATGCACTTATTTTTTGTCCTTTGACGCGACAATGCCCTGATTTGTACTGCATTATCTCATTCGGTGAGGACTTCTAATCAGTGTCGTGCGGGAATGTTATTCTTTTGTTTTCTCCGTTGCTTGTCTGATGTCTAATCTCATTGTTTTCCTCACGACTACCGGGCTGCGCTTGCTGACCGGATGTACCTATATACGAGGCAGCCATATTCATACTACTTGCACACGTTTCTTGAGAGTAATCTGGTCGTCAATATTGTGTATGCAACGATATCATTCTATTTTTTACATTTTTTACAATTGAGCTGTGGAGAGCGTCGAATATGTCGATCATTTTATGTAAAGGTCACGGGTGTTTATGTAAAGACCTACATATTGATGATAATCTCCTTCCTAGTTATAATGACCGTTAATAGCTATCAAGGGTTCTTCCTATCACAGCTTTGAACGTGATCTTCTCGCCTGAGAAATTCTCTCAAGCCTTCATAACGTTCTTTCGGACTTTGCATGGCCTCTACAGCACTCCTCTGTCTTCTTCTCTCACCATTAGCCTTCGGCTTCAATCATGGTAGCAGCCACAATCGCCTCCGACGCGCGAGCTCTCTATCCTCGCGAACGGTCCCTGAGCAAGGCTTCTACAACCCCCTCGACAACGGTGGAAGCTTCCTGACAGTACGTTTCACGCTGCACGGGTGACTACGTAGGAACGCCTGAACATGCTCACTATATAGAAAATCCCTGTCACGTTCCCGATGGGGCAAGGTGAACCTGTGAACACAATAATATCAGGCAATTCAGACGAGGCCCTCCTCGTGGACTCCGAGACAGACGGTGGCCTAAGAAACTATTTTGAGTGCGTCCCTGTCTGGTCAAAGCCGTCTGACTCGTACTCTTGTTGATTGGGTTATTCCTAGGTCTTTTGGGTTCTCAGCCGAATGCCTTGGGCAGAAGGAGTCCACCCACCAGGCAGTAAACCTAGGTGATGGGCATGGGTATTGTGCGTGGTCGACCTGCCATAGATAGAGCCATCCTGCTGATTTGGCCACCCCAGTAAATGAAACAGCCGTCATTCGATGGGATTATGGGGACCCGTCGTTGGGCACCTGCAAAGAGACAATACAAGGGGGCAACCATTTTCGATACTGGATACAGAATGGGCCGGATGCAAACAGGTATGTCACATTACTTGCGTCTTAATGTATCTCATCTTTTGCAGTGGAGCCATCTTTATGGCTGTCTCGTACGAGTTACCGCTTGCCCGTAAGTCGTCATGTTATGTCCTTTGATAGCTTTCTCTGATCAATTGTCTAGAGCAACACGACATCATTCCTAATGGATACAATCTTGCTCGGTGCGTCCTGTTGGTTGCCTTTTCCCAGCAGTATTTTGATATTGCGCGTTTTAGTGATTGGCTTATAGGAAATATAACTCAATCCTCAATACCCACACTAACATTGAGCAATGCAACGACTTATAGCGGTACAACCTCTGCCAATGGCTTTACATATCACAGTGATATCCTCTATGTCTCGGGACTACTCCCAAATACTAGCGACGGTATTAATCACAATCTCACTGTCGCTATCAATGGAAGCAATGCCGTGGATGGTTTTGTAGCAATACTGACGGTGAAGATCACCGAAAAACCCCCTACATCGTGAGTGTTTTGACCTTGTCTCATTGAGATGATATGACGGCTCAGCATTGTTTCTTCCTCAGAGGCGCAGCCGGTTCTCCGTCAATACACGTGTGGTCTATATTTTCTTCAATAAGTTTTTTCTCGGCGATGTCATTGCTGGCTCTTTGATATGCTAGATATTCATTGTTTACGGACGTCTTTTACGACTGCTTCCTTAGACTCTACTCGTCTTTGCTGACCTAAGCATGACTATACCGTAATACCCAACTAACAAGTTGTGCCTCTGGACGCTCACCTGTACTATTCACATTTGACTTGTAGTTATTTCTACTATATGAACATGTCGCTATCTACAACATAGATCGTACAGCATTTTTGTTTCAAGTGTTGTCAATACTTGTTTGTTCCTTCTTCTGCCTTTGTTTCTAAATTTGTGAGGCAGCTTTGTTACTACGTGATCAATTGCTAACGGGCAACAATTACAATGGTCTCTTTTTCCTTCTCTCCTTTTGTCAGATACTTAAAAGGCTGCTAGCTGGCCTCAGCTCACCAACAGTTTTGATTCCTGGATTCCAAGCGCAGTCGTGCATACCCATACCCACAGATACCCTCATTATGAAGAGACCCGGCAGATTTATCATTGTTGACGACTCCACCATACACGACTCTAGCGACAATGCCGATCTTTCTCTTTCCAGGAAGCGCCAAAGAAAGCAAGACGAACCGCCGTCGTCGACGATGCCAGGCATGTCAAAGCGGAAAGCCACGTCTGAACCTCGAGCTTCGTTAAAATCGGACTATGACGGGACCGTAATTCTCATACATGATCCTAAGTATTACTTTGAGGATGACTCGGGGGCGGATTGTTTCATAAGGGTGGAGAAGATTTTGTTCAAGGTAGGAGAACTCGTGTTGTGGAAAGGGAAGATGACGACTGGTGATTGTCCTCAGGTTCATAGCAATTTACTGTTCATGTCCAAACTGATGGAAAGAAGGATAACCGCGCGTGCTAAGCCGACGTCTGGTCAAGATCCTCTGGAACTCTTTGGAGTATCGGTGACAGAGTTCCGTGCGTTGATGTGGGCACGGTATGCAGAGTGAGTTATTGAATTTCCAACATTCAAACCCTCTTTACGCCACCATCCATAGTGAAGACGACGCTGAAGGTCAACCAAGAGCCCTCGAAGACCTCGAGCGCCTTCTCTCCCTCGCCACTGTCACAAAAAACTTTGAATTTGATCGTCTACACGACTGGACAATTGACTCGATGCACTGCGCCTTCTCATCCAACTCCTCCCTCGTCGACTCTTGCTCCTCCGCCGTCCTTACGCGTGTAATCGAGATCGCTACTCAATACAAAGCTACAGAGCTACTCGAAGCTGTTGTGTCAAAGTGGTGTGACCGTGTCCGCCGGAAAGACAGTCCCGCCGTTCCTGCGATCATCGCTGCTGACGAACATAAGCTTGAGAAGCTTGCGGGCGTGGCGTACTATGCGCTTCTGCTCGAGGCAATCGAGCAGGCTCCGACACCAACGGCAGATAGTCCGCTACGGATCCTGGCCGACCCAAAGCTCAGCTCGAAACAGATCATAAAATTACTCTCAGGCCATTTAGCCCTCGTAAACTGTAGTGAACGATACAAGCGACGCGCGCCAAAGCTAGAGTGCGCAGAATCTTGTTCCGCCGACGCACACAAACGGTGTACGCTCGTCTGGAACGAGCGATGGCAAGCCACGGCCGGTTCGCGTAGGGTACTTGCGCTTTGCTCGACAGATGTGTTGGGCCTCGTGGCAGAGATGAGTGACAAGCTAAGCGGGGACGAGGAACTCAGCGAGGGTGTTACAGAGGCTTGTAGGCTGGCTGCTCTGCAGAATCTGAAGCAGAGCTTAAGCGACATACAGGAGAAGCTGCCTCGATATTTCGTTGGTTGTCTTACACCGTCATGATTTAAGTTCAGGGTTTCTTCTATTCTGGTGATTGTTCAATATATATTGATAATACATTCAAATTGCTAGCGCTGTCAGGAGGAATGTAGCAAATGGATGCATGCTCAACCAAGTACCTACTGAAGAGATGTGGATCAGAAATTACATGAGGAGTGGTTGGTCAGCGCTTCGCTGAGCTACTCATACTTTGGCCTATGACGTTATTACTATCTTAGTACGGCCCCTGTTCGTGCGCGGACCGCGCCGGTAATGTTATCCTATCTATCCGCGACGGGGCTGACGCGGTCCGCCTCTTGGTTCAAATTGCACACTGTTACGGGTGCACCGCTCTAGTCTCCGGTCACCATCGTACGACGTGGCAACACTTTCATATCAGTAGTCACAATGCATTTCGTACTAGATCACCTGGTGCAGGCAGTGACTTTATTTTCATTCGTTTTAGCCGCCAATGCAGCAATGAACGTCGAATCGCTTCGCATGCTAGGGCCACAAGGAATCAATCTTTGGAAACTGGAGAGAGCACAGACAGCCAAGGTCTCGAAAGAGTCTCTTAGTTTTGTTCTCCAGGGGACTGAAGACAATCAGGGTGCTCGAGCTGACAGTGATTTTGAAGCCCGTTGGTTTGAGCAACCTTTGGATCATTTTTCAAAGAGATCGAATCACACATTCTTGCAGAGATACTGGGTGAATGATAGGCATTATGTTGCTGGATCGAGAGGCCCAGTAATCGTTTTGGACGGTGGGGAGACCAGCGGAGAGGTATGTTGACAATTGTCGCTGACCTTGAACGTCGCTGACCAGAAACAGGACCGACTCACCTACCTGGACACGGGAATCGTCGAAATTCTTACGAAGGCGACTGGCGGTCTTGGTGTCGTGTTGGAACACAGGTACTATGGTGCGCAGAGAACCGGATCATTGTGTTCCAAACCACACTGACCTTCAGAATTCAACAGGAGACTCTGTTCCAGTTGACAATTTCACCACCGACTCCCTTCGGTGAGCTCATGTGCATTGTCTAGTTGCATATTGCTCAAAGAGAGCAAGTTGGCTTGACAATGAACAAGCCGCAGCTGATAGCGCGAACTTTATGTCCTCTATCAAGTTTGAAGGCATCGACGAAGACCTAACGGCGCCCAACACGCCATGGATTTACTACGGCGTATGCTGAAACATTTCTATGCACACTTTCACTCATGTATACCTTCTCTTCGCAGGGCTCATATGCTGGTGCCCGTGCTGCTCACATGAAAATCCTCTACCCAGAGCTCACATACGGATCCATTGCTTCGAGCGGTCAGTTACTGATTGCGTCCATTCTAGTTCGTAATTACCGACCGGGATTTTGTAACAGCTGTGACTCATGCTGCCATCACGAACTGGGAATACATGGAAGTCATTCGACGAGCAGCAGATTCGAAGTGCTCTGAAGATCTTCAACAATCTATAAACACGATTGACCGTACTCTTGACATGTCTCCTTTCAGGGTTGTTTTGAAGGGTTTGTTTGGTCTCCAAGATCTGGAGCATGACGATGATTTTGTATCGTTACTCTCGGTGGATTGATTTTGTCCTGCATTCGATAGTAGGCACTAATCTTTGCTATCATAAGAGCCCTTTGGGCGCATGGCAATCGAAAGTCTGGGGTCCCTTTGATAGCACCACCTTTGACGACTTCTGTACTGCATTGACAAAACCACTTGGAAACTCCAGTACTGCTGCGCAGCTGCCTTTCGGCTCCCCTTCAAGGTTGGTGTCCGTTACTGATGACTTCAAGGTCGACTTTGTCATTTTCAACTACGCGAACTACATCAAGGAGGTCGGTTCTTCAGGATCTCTGAGTCATATTTATCTTGATCACAGACCGTACTAGCAATATGTGTCAAAATGCACGGAAAACAAGACAGTTGAAGAGGTTAGTAGTCATCATGCATAACTTAGGATTGCTACCAAACTCCTTCGTCAGTGTTTCGGGACATATGACGATTCTCAATACCAAGTTACAACTCTCGACCAAGAATGGCGCTTGTGGCAGTTCCAAGTTTGTACTCAGTGGGGATACTTTACTGTCAGCCAATCCTACGCTGGAGGCTTGTGTGTTCCTGATATCCTTGTTGTGCAGACCGCCCCTCCCGACCAAAATCAGCCGCGCATCATTTCTCGCCGATTGACTCTCGAATATTTGTCCAAGATCTGCAAGCAGGTGAACCGGAAACCATGACTTTGGAGCGATCATTCGTTTACTATTTTCTCAGGCTTATCCTCCAGGAAAATATTTCACTGTACCCCGTCTTCCTAATATCACTGCAGTGAACGCTCTCGGAGACTTTGATATTGCTGCCAATCGTCTTGCGTTCATTGATGGGGAAGGTTTGTACACTGTATTTTGTTAGTACATCCCACTGATGGACGGCTGTAGTCGATCCTTGGAGACCGGATACTCCTCATAGTCAATTCTATGCCAAAGACAGACCTGATACCATTCTTCGTCCGTTCAAGCTGATACCTGGTCCGTTGAATTTTCTCATTTTCTTAGCCCTCGTCTCAGGTTACGCTTCATAGGCGCTGTGCACCACTGGGATGAATGGGGCCTTCCTAACATCAACGACGAGCCTCCCGAGATCCAAAAGATACATGAGGAGATGATTGGTTTCGTGACCGCCTGGCTGAAGGATTTTAAGACGCCTGGGATTAATTAAATTAAGTTTAAAATGAGGATGTGAACATCCCTAAGGGCTTTCTTTATTCGACATCTGCTTGAAACTCACAATACTAGGAACTCTATCTGCTTATATAGGATTTTGAGATACCTTAAATAAATCTTATGGTTGTCGAGTCTACTGCAGCATATAAGCCTATAGATGAAATCAGAATCGAAACGAAGTCGAGCGATGTGTCAGATCAAAGAATTATATCATTGCAAAGTGTAAGACAGATCGATAGATGGTCCACGACCGGCCAAGGAATTATCAAAGGTTGACGTGCAGTGAAGGGACGTGGTTTGAAATGGACTAGATAGAGTCTAGATAGATCCAATGTAACTCAGTTCCGTGCACGTCAAAGTGAGCGAACTAATGTATTATTATCTAGATAGATCCAATGTAACTAGGCAGTAAAGTAAGTATAAGACTGTAGTGACATAAAGTGAAGAATCAACACATCAGTTCCGTGCACGTCAAAGTGAGCGAACTGAGGTGTGACAAACGAGAAAAAAAACATATTTGAGGCGGCGCAGCCGAACACGCGTGATGATAACTATACTAGTGCGTGACACACGTGTAATGGGACGCGCTCACTCTCTAACAGAAATCGATAGACAGCATGGCCGGTGGCCGTCACATACAATATGTGTTATCTGCCTTGAGTTCTTGACCGAGAAGGCACAGCGGCTTTGCATACACCGGCCCTTCGGTTTTGAGCAGACTTTTGCAGCCAAGAACGACTCGTAAATGTTGTTTCTCCACCATCAGCCTTCTCAACAGACTATGAAGTCAGAGTGAAAAGGTCGCAGAATCATTGAATACAATAATCAGTCATAGCACTAAGAGATCGACTGGAATATATTTACCGGTTTGTAGGCATATACACTCGGGAGAAGTTGATGATAAGGAAGTCCGAATGTCCGCGGAGAGACTTGACCATTGACTGAGTGGTGGAGGAAACAACCAGCCAGAGGAAGTAGATGATACGTATTGTCAGTAGGAAGTATGGCTTTTGGGGGTTCCAAGATCTTCGAGACGCGCAAGACGATACTTGTAGACGTGCGTCCAGGAAGCGTCACCCGTTCAAAATTGACGATGATTCGACCTGTAAAGACTGCTTTAGTCATCCAGGTCTTACTCGTGGTGATGTCGGCACGCACCAGAGTATGCAGACTTCCAAAATTTAGTATCAAAGAAGGGGGTCTGCAAGTCATAGTTTTGAACCAAATTCGGCGTGACTATCCTTAGGTAGCACGTATGCTCCAGGTTGAGCACGAAAGGTTGTTCTAAATAGTACAGTTCCACTCGCGTTTGCTTGGAGCCTGCATTTCGCCTTTCAAAAGAATCCGACATCTGCTCAAGGACATCGTGTTTGATGAGTCTGCTCTTGACGATAAGTCTCTGTAAACCCCAACGTTTTTTTTCGCGAGCTATGCGGAGCAACTTGACGGACCATGGCACTCCAGACATTTCAATAAGGTCGGTACCATGCAAGAAATTCTTTGGACAGTTCTCTCGCATTACGCGGAAGCGTATCTCGCCGGTTGTGATTGGAAGTCTCGGATCGTGGTGCCAATACAGGTAGCCCTCAGTGCCAGCAGGAAAGGGTTGTCTGACGTTGTCTATGACTCCATAGTTAAAATGGACGTTTATTGTATGTTCGAACTCCAGCTTCCAGCAAATGCAAGGCCGAGTCACATTCGAGAAGTTCACGAAGTCGTCGATTTGTAGATGCTCTGGATGAAAGCAGATGTTCCTTCTCACTGAGACGACGTTTTTGATTACATGATTTTTCGAGTCTTTCATATAGGATGTGTTTCGAAAAGACTGAATCGGAACACGTAACAAATGTGCGCCTTTCGGCGAGAGATGACGAGCTAAGTTTAGCATCAGGTCTTTCGAATGAAGGCAGAAGACGGTGTTGAGTGGGGTTCGATTTTATCTCGAATTAAGGCGGTAATATCAGGTACATATTCGAAAAGAACCATTGTGAAAAAACTGCTCACCCAAGCTGTACATTCGTAGCGGTCACCTCAAAGGTGAGAGTTCAAGAGGAGGTTGACCATGAGATTGTCATTATTACGAAGTGAAAGTTCAAGAGGTCGACCGTGACATTGTCATTATTTACAAAATAATTTGTTTGCGTAGATCAAATAGTACATTTATTATTGCTAAGCATGGTAAAATAACATATTTTCCCGTCGACTCTTCTGACAAGCCAAGACGAAGAGCCCTGCCTCACGAGACAATGAAAGCAGTCAAAACATATATCCCAATGGCTCCGGCTGCTAACCTGATGGCCAGAAAAAAGCGATTGTGGACCGTGTCCTCATTATAGTGAATACCAACGGACTGAAGCATGACGAGCATAGAATATACAGGTGTATGGCCTCCGTAACAGAAAGCGTGATACAAGTCCGTGGAAGAACCTGAGAAAATGATGGTTGATGAGTGAAAGGGTTGATTGACATCATTTTTACTGACCACCGACAATGGCACTCAAACCAATCCCAAGGATATAGAATACAGTGAATATGAAAGCTTGAAAAAGAAACAGAGGCAAGAGAAATATCCATGGGCCAAGACATAGGAGCAGAGAGACAAAGAATACCACGTATGGGTGCCGTTGGACTAAAAATAAAGACACCTCGTAAGTGCATGGCCTCGCAGGGGGAAAGCGAGGTTACGGGGTTCATTGGCAGCACGCCCGACAGATATAGCCCATTTCGAGAGGTTATTGTAGTTCTCGGCAAAGAAATGATCTGGAAGTTAGGTCCCTCCTTTAGCGCCTTGACTTTCACTACTTAGTACAATGATCTGAGCACCTATTTGGGTAACAAGTCTTGAGAACCATTCTGATATCTTGTCAATCAGAGTCCGATCCTGGATGTAGAGTCCAGGAGATGTAAGGGATGG
>JABFYK010058610.1:0-11431 GCA_018849495.1 Termitomyces sp. T123_Mx157 | reverse complement strand
AGTTCTGGAGGGGGAGGGGGAGTGAGGGGAGGAGGTGGCCAGACCTTGCCTACTTCTGTACCATTTTGTAATTTGTAGCTTGTACATAATGCCTTCTTGTTGTTCTGTGGATTGGGTGGGGTTGAGATTTGTGTGAGGAGAGAGTAAGTTAAAACATGTAGGGGATTGCTTGAGGGAGTTGATTCCCTAATAAGTCCAGAGGCGGGGGTTACACCTGCTGATGCCATATGTGTTGGCTATCCCTGGGGGTCCCAGGGCTTGGCGGGGCTTTGCAGGAGGGGTCCCAAAGTTTGGCAGGGGTGTTGGGGATTTCCCTGCAGAGCTCTGGCATGTCTTTTGGGGGTGTTGATGGCAATGAGGCATTGGTACTGGGCTTCTGAGCCTTGTGCTGGCTTGGATGAGGGCAGGCCTCTGGACTTTGGGTGTGCTCAACATGGTTTGTGCTGTCATGGCTAGTGGAGGGGTGGAGATCCCTTCTGACAATAGTGGGGGTGGCAGAGTGAGGTCCCTTCTAGGGGGCAGGGCGAGTCGGGAGTGGAGGTCCTTGGCGTTGTAGTGGCAGGTCCCAGGGTGGGGTTGACCTTCTTGTGGACTGCGTTACATGCTGACTGGGCTGTTGGTTGGTTTAGTGGAGGGGTGGGGGTACTACCTATGGCGGAGTTTGCAATCTAAGAGTGCAAGGTGTCCCAGAGCCTTGGGTTGGTGGAGTCGTGTGGGGGCCAGAGTGTTTGCTGTGCTCTGGGGTGTTGTCAATGGGGAGGCAACCTAGTTTGGATCTTGCGGCACTCCGGAGTATGGTTTTCTGGTTGGAGGTGTGCTGGGTTGGTGTTCTGGTGAAATCCAGAGTATTGTTGTGCATGGCTAAGTTCTTGTTGGTGCTCTGGGGTGCTGTCAGTGAGGGGGCAAGGTTTGAGGTGACTGGTCTTGATAGATTTCTTTTGGCCTGGAGTTGGGGGCTTGTGGGTTCTAGACTGTCTACGTGACCTTCCTCTTCATTCCTGGCCAGAGGTAAGTCCAGAGATGGGCAGGGAAGTCTTACATATTGTTGGCGTTCTCTGTCTGGTGCTCCGGGGTTGGTTGGGACCATTGTGTTCTGGGGCTGGGGCCTAAGTTGGTCCTTGCAGGTCAGGAGTTTGGAGGCAGGTGGGGGTGTATTGGTGGATTGGTGGTTGCTTCTTTTGGGTTGAGGGGCTCTGGGCAAGGGGGGGAGTTTGCTGTGGTCAGTGCATGGGTTGTTCCTCCTGGATCCAGAGCTTATGTTGTTCCTTCTGGATCTGGAGCAAGAGGTGGAGAGGCGGGGTAGTGGGGTGGTTATTGGCCCGTTGGTGGAGTTGCGTAGCAAGAGGTGGAGAGGTAGGGTAGTAGGGTAGTTATTGGCTCGTTGGCGGAGTTGCATTGAGGGTTGTGTTGAGGTCCCTGGGGTTGTTGGATTATTGGCAGGGTTGCATTGAGGATTGTGTTGGGATTGGAGGGGCGGGGGTTTTTGTCCCTTCCCAGGGCAGAGCCAGCAAGGTGGGGCAGGGTGGATTGAAGGTAAGTTGTCAACTTGCTGGTGGAGTTCTATTAGGTGGGGCGGGGTTGGTTGGTGGGGAGTGCGGGTTTTCGGACAATGGTTTTCTGGAGTGTTGACTTGCTGGCACAGTTCCTCTTGGCGGGTCAGGGTGGAGTGAGTTTGGTGTTTCAGGCAGTGGTTTTTGGGTTAAGGTGGGGTTGGTTGGGGGTGAGTTTGGAGTCCAGTCATTGGTTTTTTGTCCCTTCCCAGGGCCGAGCCAGTGAGGTGGAGGTGGTGCAGGGGTTGGTGAGGTGTTGAGGCTTGTCGAGCCTTTGAGGCTTTGGTCGGACCTTTGTGGGGTCGATCGGGTGGGGTTGGTTCTGGCAAACTTTGGGGTTCTGCTTTTCCTTTCAGAGTAGGAGCTCAGGGTCCAGGGTTAGTGTGGGGTTATTTTGGTGGATGATTTATCAACTAGATTGACTCTGGAGGTGGTGCGGGGTGGGGGAAGGGGGTCCAGGGCATATTTTGTCAGTCTGTTGTTCCCAGTGCATGAGCCAGAGGTCTGGAGTCGAGGTGGGGGGTGGGATTGGGTCTTGACTTGTTGGCAGGGTTGTGTTGGGGGTGATGCTGGTCAAAGGGGAGGTTCCAGAGTGGGGGTTCCCTCTTTATTCAAATCAGTGTGATGTTCAGACTTTGTGCAGAAGTTACCACAGGGTGGCAGAGTTGTGGGCAAGTAGCAGGAGTTCCCGAATTCATGCTTGGGTAAGTGGGGTGGTTTCCAGCTGTTCTCTGGGAGCTTAGGGGGTCAGGCCATTGGCCAGGGGGTCAGGGTTCCTATTTTATGTTGCGGAGTGGTCATCCACCAGTGCTGGAGGGGGGTGGGAGAGGTTGGTCATATGGGGCATCGTCCCAGGCTTTGGGGGTTTACAGCAGAGCGAGACAATTTTTTATTCATGCTCCGGAGAGGTCCAGGGTTTATTATGAATGGTGTTTCTTGGCATTCTTTCAGAGGTTATTACTGGTTCCTTGATTTCCGGGGCCAAGTCAGGGAGGCTATTTGGTGTCTAGTCAATCTCCAGCAGATGGGGTTTGATTTCCTGGGGCACTGTGGTCCTCGGGGAGTACTACTTCAGGGGTCCAGAGTTTTTGTTCTTTCTGCTGGGGGGGTTGACAGCAATGGGGTGGTGATTCTGGTGGCAAGGCCTGAGTCTGGTAGAAGCTTCTTTGAGCAACCTGGGTTTGTTGTCCTACAGGGGGTTGACAATGGAGGGAGGTGGTAGGAGGGGTGATCTTCTGGGGCAGGTTTTGGAATGTGCATTCCTTGTTCTTCATGGGTGGGGCTGGCACTTCTTTGAACTTTTGGGTGGTTTCCTCTTCAGGGTTGACCTGGGGTTGGGTGGGGGTGCTTTTGGAGGTTGCATCAGCAAACATTGGACATTCTGGGGAGACTACTTCATATAGGGTTTGTTTTTGGGTGCTCCAGCAGAGTGGTCCCTGTTGAATGAGTGTCTTCTTGTGTGAGGGTGGGGGTTTCTGGAGTTGGTAGTGAATAGTCCATCCTTGCAGGGTTGGTGTGAGGGTGATATTACCAATGGGTTGGTATTGTGGATTCTCTGGGTGGGTGTCGGGGTCAAAAGGGGGGGGGGGCTCCAGAGTTGTGTTGCCAGGGTCCGGAGTTGCATGGGGGGTTTGGGGCCACTTGGGGTGGTGATTTAAGGCATCTTGAGTCCTTGGGTGGGGCTTTCAGAGACGCTGGGGATTCTTGGGTTGCTTGGTGGAGGAAAGCCATCAAGGGGTCTCCTGGAGTATCTTCTTTTTGTTGTTGGGGGTTTTGGGATTTGAGAGGGTCAGGTACAGGGTTTGTGGCATAGCTCTGGGGTAGTGGTGGGGTTCCCTGTTTCTTTTGGGGAACATGTCAGTGAGTTTGTGGGACTCTGGGAGAACTACTTCTTATGAAATTCTCTTTTTCCCTATAGTCTGTTCTGGCAGGGTGACTTCTGCATTGCAGGGTTTTCTTGCTAAGGATGGCAGGGCTGGATGGTCAGGGATAGGGGTTTATCTGGAGGTGGATGTGCAAATGGGGCGGTGTTGCATATTCCAATGTCAGAGGCTCCAGATTGTTGAGTATTTTGATGTAGGTGGTTCCAGATTGGTTGGGAGGAGGTATTGGTGTAGGAGCGGTCCTTTTGCTAGGTTCCAGATTGATTTGGAGGAGGCCTTGATGTAGGGGCAGTCCTTTTGCTGGAGGTGGAGTAGCCTGGTGGTCAGGGAATTTTGATGCCGGGGCTCTGGATCATTGAGTTGGAGGGATATTGGGGTAGTGGTGGAGGGGTCTGGGGTTGCCCAGTATTGTGAATTTGGGGTGCCAGGGTTCTCCTTGTTGGCTTTAGAGGTTGTTGGGGTGATTTCAGGGTGTGTTTTGAGGAGGCGGGGTGGAGGTGCATATTCCTTCCTTTCTGGGCCACCTTGGGGTCTGGGGGTTCTTTGTATTGTTCCGGAGTTGCTGGAGTTGGGTCGGAGGTGTCAGGGTCTCTTCGCACATTTGGTGGGAATGACAGCTAGGGTGACCAAGGAGTCCTAGCTGACTCTGGAGTGGGTTCCGAGTTTGGGGCATAGTGCTTCATCTTGGAATCTTGAGTTATTGCTGAGGGTGGGATTCTTGGTTTGGATTTGATTCTAATGGTGGCAGAGATAGTTGTCCTTCTCATACTTGGGCATGGGTGAGGTGTGGGGTCAGATACTCTATTGGCGGAGTGGCAGGGTTGGGTGGTCTTCATTGTAGATGGAGGGGGTGGTGTTGGGAACTCATTGGGCTAGTTATTGGTGATGTGCAGCCTTAATGAAGCTGCAGGGTGGGGCCCATGGGTCTGGGAGGTCTTGTTGCTTTTGAGGGGTTGTTATAGTTGTTGAGCAGTGGTTGGTTTACCCCTGGGATAAGTTGGGTACTGGTGCGGAGATGTCGTAGTCAACCTTTGGTTGGAGGCAGAAATAGTGGGGAAGGTGGGAGCATAGGAGGTGTTGGTGGGGGTGGTGTAGAGTTGAATAGGAATGGAGAGGGTGTCCATGAAGAGGGCCATAGTGTGGTAGTGACCAGGACAGAGCAGCATTTGGTGTCAGTTCCATGGTTCAGTGTGCCTTGGCAAATTGGGCAAGGTTAACAGATCACAGTGGGTTCCAGGCACAGGCCAACCATAGACATTGGGAGTTCCAACGGAGGTGTGTGTGGACATCACAAACAGGGTAAGGGAGAGTCTTGATATTATGTCAGGTTCTGCTGACCATGGGGGCTCAGCTGCACTGGGTGAATCCTTACTAGGTGGACGTGATCCCATATATGGATACCTGGACACTCAAATGGGTTCTAAAGGCAGGGGACTTGTGAGGATGAGTGAAGAGAAGTGATTCACACCAGTCTGGGGCAGTCCAGAGGAGTCTGGGAGAAGTTGCGGCAAAAGAGGCAGACTTGATGGGGTGTCAGGCACAAGTCTGGGAGCGAGTATTGTGGGTGCGGGGTAAGCGGAGGCTACACGAGTAATGGAAGTGGAGTCAGAGTTTGATGGGGTGCGGGACTGAGCAGGTAGCAAGGTCCAGAGTTGGTTTAAAGAATGTCAGGAGGTCATAATCATAAGCACAGAGTTTGTATGGGCATCAGGGAGAAAAGAACTTGGACACAATGAAAGAGAACAGATTGATGAGATGAGGCAGGGCAAATGGAGTTGAGATGAGACAGAGTAAATGGAGACAAGACAAGACAGAGCAAACAGAGACAAGATGGGACTGAGATGAGAATGGAAATAGATTGATATGGAAATACGAGTTGATAACGAGAATGATAATAGAAATGGAGATGGGATAAGACCAGGAGATTGAGAATAAGAGAAACATAACATGGAGACATGGAACACGAGATAGAGACAATCAGACTATAAGGAACATGAAACAACAGACAGGAGGTAGTTTGCAATATCAAGACTAGTGTACAAGGAGCTACTCTATGACTTATATACTGACTACAGAAGAGCTCCAGGAACAGCGGGGGGTGGCAGTGGAGCTTGGTGGAGCCGCATGGGGCTAGACGGGTGTTGGCTAGGTCAAGGGAAGCATTCTGAGGGACAGTGGGTGTGGTGGTGAAACTTGGTGGAGCCATACTGGATCAATGGGTGTTGGGTATGATCAGGGGGGGGCTGCATCAGGTTTTGATGGGATCAGTCAAGAGCATGGGCTGTCCCAAGGTTGTCATGATGCTCTGGAGTGAGTTAGGGAAACCAGGGGACTGGACTGGTGATGTACAATGGAGCTGGGGATCGGTGGGGAGGGGTTCACACAGTTGAAAGGGGTTCCAGGGAGCCAGGGGAAGCATTTGGTGGCTGCAGAGAAGTCATCAAAGTTGGGCAGGGGGCTGTTGGGGTTTGCCAGAGAAGCATCAGAGTTAGCTGGGGTGGCTGTGGGGGTAGATGGTGGCTTGGGGGATTTGACAGGGCATTGGGGGAGACTCTGGGGAAGTAGGGCAGGTTGGGAATGTGTGCAGGGCCTAGGGAGCAGGTCGTGACACCTGGGCCTGACTCTTGGAGAATGAGGCAGTGAACAAATTTGTAGACTGGATGAAGAAGTCACAAGAGGAGGCCTGAGCCACACTAGCAAAAGCAAAAGATGACATGGCGCAATACTACGACCACAGGAGGACCCCAGAGTGCAAATATCAACCCAGAGATTGAGTCTATCTAGATGCCTCTGATATCACTACCACCTGACCTTTGAAAAAGCTGTCACACTGCCAGTTAGGGCCATTCATGGTGGAACAACAGGTAGGACCCTTAGCCTATCAACTCTGACTCCCTGCGGAGATGTGCCAGCTTCATCCAGTTTTCAATACGGTCAAACTCACCCTGGCCCCAGAGGACCCAATCCCAGGGCAATGCCCACCAGCTCTGCCGCCCCCTGTGGTGGTTGATAATAGCGAGGAGTATGAAGTGGAAGAAATCCTGGACAGCCATTTATTCTGGAGACAACTACAGTACAAGGTGAAGTAGAAAGGCTATGGACTCAAGGACATCTCATGGGAACCATGGGAAAATATACATGCCCCCAGACTTGTCAAGGAGTTCCACTGGAGACACCCAGAGGCCCCGCATGCCATACAAGGAATTTACCCCATCTCACCCACAGACCAAGCAATCAGGGACTTTTTCTACCCCACATGTCAAGATGCCACATGCTAGAGGGGGGTGATATCAGGGGACTTCTGTTTCCAACCTCCGGGACTGGTTCCAGCACCTCTGCAGCTCATCTGATGCCTCTGCAGCTCCTCCCAGGACTGTGGAGATCTCCGGAGCACTGCAGAGTTCTCTGTATTACCTCAGCAACCATTGCCCTAGGGTTAGGATTGACTCTGGTCACCTGTACAGTAGTTCCCATGCCTCCACCACTGCTGATGCACTGCGCCAAGCAGCAGGGATCCTTAGACTTGTTCTCTTTGGATTCCCCTCTGCTAGGTGATTAGTTACTGATTGTATTGTCATCTACTATGCTAATATACTTTGGATTCCCCTCTGCTAGCTAGCTGTGTGACTCAGATCCACTGCTCCAGAGGTTGCCCTTACAGGCAGAGTGCTTGGCCACTGGAGCATTACTATGCAATGGAGTGGTTTGGGCAGCAGTGACTGAGTACCCTTCCTCCACAGCAGCTAGTCAGTGTTTGATGACAGAGAGAGTCAGCTGTAACTGCTGCATAGTAGACTACCAATTGACAGTCCAGTGAGGGGTCTGAGCAGGCCCAGTCCCAGGGACTGGGAAGGTGCTAGAAGCAATACCAGAGGTGCAAGCCAAGGGAGATGCCATAGGGGAGCAAGTCAAAGGAGTAGAGTTAGAGTCAGAGTCAAAGGACATAGTAGGGAGTAGAGTTGGATGTTGTGGGCAAGGGAGGCAGACTATGTAGGAGACTGAACAACCTATAAGGAAACAAATGCTCCATGGGTGAACCTGGCAAGAGCAGGCAGACACAAGTGACAAGTGAGAGTCAAAGGGGCACAAGGCAGCTAAGAGTTGGGCAAGGGGCAATCACAGCAAGCTAAGACATGAATAATGACACTGGGGTTCTCACAGTTGGTTCAATGTATAGACTTGGTGAACACTGCTATTATTTGGTCTTGTCAGGAGGCTGTTCCTACCAGGCCTTCTGGTTTGTTTCCTTTATTCTAAGCCTGCCTGTCATCCTTGTCCTCCTATTTTCTAGTGACAAGTACTTTTGACCAAGGGCTATCTTTTGGTGATATCTCTATGTGGTCCCATGCTGTGAGTCTGGAGATTGAGGAGTAATGGCAGTGCTCTGTTACATATCTGTCAGGGGGCTGCTCATACCAGATCCTCTGGTCTGTTTCCTTTATTCCAAGCCTGCCTTTTATTTTTGTCCTCCCATTTTCTGGTGACAAGTACTTTCAACCAAGGGATATTCTTTGGTTATGTTCTATTGTGGTCATGTGCTGTGAGTCTAGAGATCAAGGTTGTTTACAATGGATTTCCATTGTTGGTACAATTTTCAGAGTTATGGCAATTTCTGGAGTTTTCACCTTTGTGTTAGGGTTAGAAGTTTTCCTGAAGCATAACACCTGACCAGAGAGCTCTTTATACTCATTCTCTTTGGATCTCCCTCTGCCAGATGAGTGGTTATGTCCATAGACCCTGTACAAATACTGAATAGACTTTGGATCTCTCTTTGCCAGTTGTGTGACTTAGCCACAGCCTCCAGAGGTCACCCTTACAGCAGAACAAGTCTCTAGTTTTGGTCTGGGAGCCCCCTTTGCTGTTGCCTTGAGGTTTTATTGCAATTGTGCCTGTTGTTTCAAGGATTTGAAGCAACTGAAAGGTCTCTCCCCCATCAGTACTCTGATAATTCCTGTATTCTTCCTATGACCCAACCAACCCCTCTAGCACCTCCCCCTGATGCTTTGAGCCCCCAGGATAAAGCCTGGAGCCACTTGTGGCTCTAGAGACACAGGTACAACTTACTCAAGCCTCTCTTACCTCCCACACTGCCAAACTCACTGGACTACATCAAACTACTAAAACTGTGTCCCTCTCTCCCCAAACCCTTCTGGAACACCTTCCCCTTGCTCCTACCACTCTTCCTATGCCCCCAGCAGCTGCAGAAAAGTTTGCTTTGGCCCCTAACTCAGGCCTTTTGTATCCCCACTCCAAACTTCCTTGCTTTGTGCTCTCTGATGTCTTTGATGGGGACCATAAGATTAGGAAATGTTTCCTCCAGTCCTGTATTACCTATATTCAGCTGAGTGGTGAAGCCTTTGCCTCTGATGCCCTCAAGATTGTCTGGGTCCTCTCCTATATGAAGATGGGCTGAGCTTCAACCTATGCATTGTGCATCTTTTGGTGTCCAGCAGAAGTGGAGAGTTTTGCTAGCTGGATAGAATTTGAGAAGGATTTCCACGCTGAGTTCTTCCCCCTCAACCCAGCCAAGACTGCTGCCCTCTCCCTTTGAGACAGAGATTAGTATGGTCAAGGGAAGTGGTCTTTGGATGAGTACATTGATTTGTTCTGTGCCCTAGTTGAGTAGGCTGGTGTGAGGGGACATTGGCTGTAAATGGTCCAAGCCAAGCCCACCACTCATGACCTGACACTCCTGTCAAGAGGCGAGCAACAAGCAGGCCAGCCTAGGGCACAGTGAGCAAGGGGCAGGCATTCAATAAGAGGCAAAGGTGGAGGGCAAGGCAGAGGCAAGGGGTGGCACTGGCTGAGCTCACAGTTATGCTAGTGAAGAAACCTGGAAGCAATGCTATTGTTCAGACTGGAGCTAGTCTATCCCCAGGTCTGCCTTATATACTACAGGACTACTACAGATGACTAAGTACTTATGACTATATTGGAGGCTGCTGACTACAACCTAATGACAAAGTGGAGGCCAATGACTATGATATACTGACTAATTGGGTCTGATAGTGAAAGGATCAAGGATCAACAATAATACATCATGTGCCAAGTACAATATACCCACTGGGCCTGGGAGCCAAGATGGCAAGGGCCAACATAGCCCCAGAGATCAGGGAGGCAGTGAGCAACAAGTGAGCAGCAAGCAGTTACACAAGCAGCAGACAAGAGGCAGACAGCCTAACAATAGGTGAGAGTATGGAGCATGTAGAGTGGCATGTCAGAGCAGTAGAGTGGGATTATTGCCTGGCAAAGGTGAGTACAAGGTAGGGTTGATGCAGCAGGCAAGGAAAGGGCACTGCATAGGAATCTAAACAACCTGTGAGAGGATGTTGGCTGTGGATGGTCCAAGCCAAGCCTACTACTCATGACCTGATACTCCTGTCAAGAGGTGAGCAACAAGCAGGCCAGCCTAGGGCACAATGAGCAAGGAGCAGGCATTCAATGAGAGGCAAAGGTAGAGGGCAAGGCAGAGGAAAGGAGTGGCACTGGCCAAGCTCACAGTTATGCTAGTAAAGAAATCTGAAAGCAATGCTATTGTTCAGACTGGAGATAGTCTATTTCCAGCTAGGTATCCAGATGGTCTTCAGCTCTGCCTCACCTTTTGGGAAGGACTCCACTTCTCTCTCATGGACCATATCAATAATATGACTGAGGGGCACCTAGATAATAAACATGTAGATATTTGGTACAAGTTGGCATGCAAGTAGTGGCAGCTGATAGTGTCCCTCAAGCAGGTGCAATCTTTCCTATTCCCTCTCATATTATTCCCTCTCATGATGCTCATTTCTGTGCTCCTCCAGCTGGGGTCTCCAGGATGGGCTTCCAACGTTTGGAGGATGCATCTATGCTCCTAACATCCCAGAACTTTGTCATCACATTATAGAGCAACACCACGACTCTCATGTAGCTGGCCATTCTGGTAGATGAAAAACACTGGAACTGATGTCCCCAAACTGCTAGTGGCCTCAAATGTCCCAATATGTAAGCACCTACACCAGCACCTGTGATCTTGGTCAGCTCTACCCTCTTCCCATTCCAGCTCCTTGTTGGAGTGTTTCTTCAGTGGACTTCATTGTTGAACTCCCATATGCTCATGTGTATAATGCTATAATGGTAGTAGTGGACCTTTATAGTAAATGGGCCTACTTTGTCCCTACCCACACCACCTGCTTGGCCATGGGAGGGGCTAGTCTATATTGGAAGAATATCTGGAAGCTCCATGGTCTGTCTGATGGGTATGTGTTGGATCAAGACTCTCAGTTTGTAGCAGAATTCACTTGGGAGCTGTACTGTCTGCTTGGAGTGAAGCTCCACACCACCACTGCCTATCACTCTTAGTCAGATGGACAGATAGAATATGTTAATGAGGAGATGGAGTATTATCTTTGCCTGTTTTGCAATGAGAGGCAAGATGACTGGGATGCAATGAGAGGCAAGATGACTGGGACAAGCTCCTTCCAGATGCTGAGTTCCAGTACAACAATCATGTTCACTCTTCCACTCAGATGACTCCATTCTTCCTGAACACTGGCCAACATCCTTGCATGGGATTTGAACCTTGAGCATGCTCTTCAGAGAATGACTTGGTGAACAAAATTTGTAGACAGGATGAAGAAGGCACAAGAGGAGGCAAAAGCAGCATTGGTGAAAGCAAAGGAGGACATGGCATGGTACTATGACAGGCAGCAGACACCAACTCTAGTGTCTGTTCATGTCTAATCTGGTGATTTTCCAAGGGAGCAGGTAGAGAACTAGGTATGGCATTTTGCAAAGCAGCATTTCTGGCTTGTCTAATTGCAGGAGCAGTTGGAAATGGCACCATTCTAGGAATAGGATTCTGTAAAGGAGCATCCCATCCTTGAGGCAAAACAGTTTCTGGAATGGACACTGTAGGTTGAGCAACAATAGCTGGTATCAACCTATTGTCTCTTCTAGCAGGTAGAGGTGGCATCATGATAGGCATAGGAGGATTCCTGACTCTAGGAGCAGGTAGAGATG
>JABFYK010058608.1:0-11476 GCA_018849495.1 Termitomyces sp. T123_Mx157 | reverse complement strand
GGGACACAAGACAGAAAGAATCAGACCATAGGAAACACAGACAAACAGTAGGTAATATCAAGACTAGTGTATGAGAAGCTATGCTATGTCTTATATACTGACTACTAGAGAGCTCTGGGAACAGCGGAGGGTGGCGGAGCTGCATGGGGCTGGATGGGTGTCAGCTGGGTCAAGGGAAGCACTCCAAGGGACAGTGGGTGTGGCAGTGAGACTTGGCGGGGCTGTACTGGATCACCGGGTGTTGGGTATGATCAGGGGGCGGGCTGCGTCAGGTTTTGATGGGATCACTCAATGGCACAGGCCATCCCAAGGTTGTCGTGATGCTCTGGAGTGGTTTGGGAAAGTCCGGGGACTGACTGGTGATGGACGACGGAGCTGGTGATTATTGGGGGAGGGGTTCACATAGTTGAAGGTGGGTCCAGGGAGCCGGGGGAAGCGTTGGCGGCTGTGGAGAAGTTGTCAAAGTTGGGCAGGAGGCCGTCGGGGTTTGCCAGAGAAGCACCAGAGTTAGCCAGGGCAGCCATGGGGGTACATGGTGGCTTGGGGAATTTGACAGGGTGTTGAGGGAGGCTCCAGGGGAGTAGGGCAGGTTGGAAATGTGTGCAAGGCGAGGGGAGCGGGTCATGACATAGACTCTGCTTTGTCAAAGACACGGTACAGGCACCGATTCCACCACTTTGATTTCTAGCTGGCCAGAGCCTGATGGACCAGATCCTGATGGTGAGGAAATGGAGGAGGCTCAATCACAGAATGTTCTGTAGACCTGGGTACTACTAGACACTCTTCTCAACTACCAATCTAGCTCCGCATCTGCATCTGACACTTGTGGTAAAGTAACACAACTCAATGTAGTGACTTTACATGGAACGTTCAATACTCTGGCAAACGCTGTTTTCCAAGCGGGTCCTCATAGCGAGTAACCTATCACTCACTTTCACTGTGGTTTGCAATTTCTATTGTATTTGCCGGAAGTTCTGGACTATCAAGACCAAGGCCCATTAGTAGATCATACATCAATTGTTTGATCTTCCAAAGTCATGCATGACTACCCTAGGCTCACTATGCAGATAAAGTGCTGTCAGAAGTCTAAGATAAGTAACCTCGATGCCTCATTCAGAACTAACCTACACTTCAAGAAATCTTGTAGAATTCTGAAGAAACACCTGTTAAAAACAGGTTAAGTGAATTCAACAAGTATTTCTCCAGAAACTCCTTACAAAATTCCCTAATTAGGCCATTTTGTTCTGGGAATTTCTAGAGAAACACTTATCAGAAATCACATAACATGTTTTTAACAGATGTTTCTCCAGAATTCTACAAGATTTCCCAAAATGCTAGTCCAGAGCACAAGATCAGTGGCTTTTGTCGTGATCCTCAATGAACTTCGGTCAGTAGCCGCAAACAGTGTTAGGAGGGCATGAAAAGGGACATGGTTAGTGTGCGATTGCGACTGGCCATGGATTCAGGACCGACTCGGGTTCTGTAAGTGGAGAGAATGTTTCTTTGTTTTACTTTTTACAGGCCGAAATCTCGAATGGACCGAAATTACTCCGTTGAAAAACGGTTCAGACTAGAATTTGGGTTTTTATAACAATTAGTGTAACTCAAACTTGAAGGGGAATTGTAGGGAAAACAACATAAAAGGAAAGAGATTGATATCGGGGTACTCGCTCAAGGAGCGTGTTAGAGACAAAAAAACTCTGGTCATAAATACTGGATCGTAGGAAGGATGATGGATATAAAACAAGTAAAATGTGGATGAAGAAATACGAAGGGAGTGAGGCGTGGACACTTGAAGAGGCTTGAAGCTAGTGTAAAGCTCTTTATCAGGTTGGGACTGTGCAACTTGATCGGAGTCTTGTCTTTTTCATAGTTGCTCTCCGGTGAACCAAGTACAGTCTGGCCACGGTCATTGCTCCTGGTTTTCACGCCACACTCTTTTTTTAAACCCGTCTGGGACCTTGTCTATTTCAATCAAGTCATTGATGAGCGCCGTACCGATGATGAAGTGTTCCCATCACTAGGTCCCCCAATTCTTCTCACACCCCTCCGCGTCAGTCAGGGAGAAGGTTTTTCGTTGCTCGTGCATATTTGCCAGAATGAAGACAGGGCTGGCTGATGTCTTAAAAGGAATTGAAAAAGGAAAGCTGTAGATTGTTCGGCAATCCACAATTGATCATGTTCTTCCCTCAGATCATGAACCAGCATTGCCTCGGTCCTATCACATCGAACAGTGACCATGAGAGTGACTGGACAGCCCCCAGCAGGCATTTCTTTATAAGGTCCTATGTAGTAAAAATGAGATCGAAAGATAACAATATGTCATCCCGCTGCGTACCATCAGGATATATTGCCTCTTTTCAGCCACTGTCTTTGCAGAAGATTTGGCAAGTAAAACCTCCTTCACGCTCTCGATGATGTTGTCATTACCCAACGATTCATCTGAAAAGGTGGATGTTTGATGATTTATCAACAGATGTGCTGAAAAACGTCAGAAAATAATGCACATCATCATTGTTTCTAGTATCTTTATGTGGCTTCATGAGCGAGCTCGACCATGAGAAATTTGGCAGCTGTGCTCGACTTGTTCGTGACGACACAGGTCTGAATCGGAAATTCATCAAAGAACCTGTGTTGTGGGACCCGGTTCTTTGCTGAGCTGTCTCGAGTGACAGCCTGCATCTCGAGTGTCCTGTACATTTGGTTTCTCACTGGGGCAGGAGAGTTCTCGGCGCCGGTGTTTGCATTGGAATCTGTTCCATCGTATATGTAGCAGCAAGGAAAGGGGAGCTTTCAGGAATTCAGGTACTTCTAGTCTGTAGGAAGAACATTGCACAGAAATGAAGGTCGCAGTGAGGCAGCTTATCGATATCTACCAGGGAGGTCCAGCTGAGACCCAACAACAATAATCTGATTAGTAGGCCTGGC
Source organism: Termitomyces sp. T123_Mx157 (assembly GCA_018849495.1). Classification (NCBI taxonomy): domain Eukaryota; kingdom Fungi; phylum Basidiomycota; class Agaricomycetes; order Agaricales; family Lyophyllaceae; genus Termitomyces; species Termitomyces sp. T123_Mx157. The sequence continues at coordinate 8,548 of JABFYK010058608.1, read as the reverse complement.
CGCTTGTGGCTGCTTGACATACCGATTTTCGACAACAATCAAAGATGATGGTTAGGGCCCAAACCACCAAGCCCTGGGCCCCAGTTTGCGAGACATGCGCCCCGACAGCTGTGCAGAGTGCTAAGCCATGTGAGTACCAGTAACCAGAATGTTTCATACTTATGGATACCAGACACAGCTGACAGCAGCGTCGACCTTGAGCCCAGACAGTACTGTATTCCTCGAGCTCAGGCGATGCTGCACTCGAGTACATACATCGATGTGAGCAACTCAATTTGAACAAAGGCCTTGGTACAATTGTACAGGGAAAAGACTGTATAATCTTGGGGTTCCTTCATATATCTGAGAGGACGACGGATGGAACCAGCAGCGACAGCGCATTGTGTCCCTTGTATCTCTTGCTCAAGTTGATGGATCAATTACACATTAATCATGATTGGAATGAAAGTAGTCAAATTGACGCGACCATAACTTCTCTCACTAAACCCTGCAAATACATATACAGTGTTCTGGGCCGTCTGCGAAAATACACATACATTTTTTTTCGTTTCGATGTACTTGTGTTCAGGGAAGACTACGACCGGAATTGATTACATTCGCGATTTGACTTGTATTCGAACGATGAAACGCATATCTAGGATCATCAAACGTCAGCCCTGCTCACACTTCACCAAAGAAATACATGGACACCGCTCATAAATATCGATACACAACTCCTCTGTGCTACACGTCGCTTTGAACGCCGGATGCGCAAACAACCTCGCAAAATACGCCTGCGTCTTCGGTCCAGAAGGCAATTCAAATCCAGCACGTTGCTTGCTCTAAACAACCCTGTTGTCAAAGATTCAGGGCCCACGGCTCCCTACGACCATCAACAACCCTCTCCCAACTCCCAAGACCCAGCGTCTCTGAGGACCTCACGTTCAGTGCGCTCAAAAAATGAGATGAGGTCTGATATGGCTGTGTAGAGCTCAGTGCCGGCTTCGATCTGCGCAGAGGTGGACTGAGCTTGCAGGGAGTGGTTGAAGGAGGGAATGAGGTGACGGTTTATCTGCTCTAGTTGGAGGCGGATTAGGGCGCGGGTGTCTGTGCAAAAGTACGAGTCAGAAAAGGTCACGGTATTATGAGGATTGCATTTTGAGCTTGAAAGACGTACGAGGATCACTCGGAGAAGTAAGACCGTCTTGTCTTCGAACTCGCAAGACTGTAAACGTCACAACCATCATTCATCCTTCTCCGTTTTGAATGACTTATACTTAAGCTCCAAGATACTGCAGGATGACCGTATTTAATAGGCTTTGCGTTTTCAACGTCTGCAAATTGAAACCATGATTTCTATCCGAGAATGTAGTTAACGACGGATCGTTCATTATAATGCAGTATCCTCTAAAAATACTTTTGCAGCTGTTGAAATCCCTCATCGAATCAATAATGCACCGAGTGACCGTTCACCTTCATCCGGCACTTTATACAATCGGCGCGTGGACCCATCGTGAAGCGTTGTTTACGTGAAGCTGGAACTGTAGATGATCTTCCAGGAGACATTGTATCATCGCCAGCTGAGTCGTCCACAGGTGGAGGTGTCGATGGACATATTGGTGTCAGAGTCTGGGTCTGGTTCTGGATAGGCGAAGTACCAATGTACTGTGCCGATGACGTTGGTATGGGCGTTGGGGGGAGTACAGTCACCAGCGGACCTGGAGGAGTTGGTATAGATGAACCAGTAGAAATTGGCGTATGTTGGTGGAGATGATGCCGAAACAGCGATGCATGCGCAAAGTTCATTTGTGCGGTTTGTATTGGAGGAAGAGAAGGGCGTTTGGGAGGGTGTCTTGGTGGCTCTATCAGTATTTCCCCTTCAGAATCTATGTTCTAGGCAGAGTGGTCGTGTCAGAAAGCCATTTTCGGATAATGATTTTTTGTGATATAGAACACGGTATGGAAGGATAAGAAGTGCACACTCACCATATCCTCGATATCACAATCCTCTACTATCCACGGATCCACAATTACAGGACTATGTATAGTAAGTCCATCCGTTTGTTGTACCCAATCCTCGGAAGGAAAGCGCGAACTGCCCGCAGGACTATGTGGTGTAACATTTGCAAGCCTTGTCAGAAAAGGTCGTTTCTACGACATGGCCTCCTTCAGCAACGTTTTCACGGAGCTCTATTATGAAAGCCTACATTAGGACGGTCACTAGGGCTCCCGGGAGAGTGAGGGCGTTTGTTATGCGCTATGGAAGAGAGGGGATGGCAATCAACTTCCATTTGGATCATTGATTGACTAGTTGACAGTTAGAGAACTACTTGTGGTGGCAACAAAGAAAGAAGGACAATACTACGTAGGCGTCGACGTGAACCGGACAATGAAACCAATTGCTAGGTCACATCATATCGCACATCATATCGGCTGGTGTCGGCACCTGATTATAAATACTCTTTGCATTTGCAAACTCTTTGTCGAATTATCTCACCGATCTTTCGGAAAAGCGCTCTTTGTTCCGGACCCATCACCACAGGAAATTTTCCCACGGTGCAGATTGGTTGCCAGGAATTCTACAGAAAAGTATGAGCATATATAGCTGGACAATACTGTCAAAAAAAGACCTGCCAGACTCCAAGTACCTGTTGGCAGTACAGTGTGCATTGAAAGACACAAGGAGGAAACAAACACAAGAGGGAGAAGCAGATGCACACAACATATTTGGAGGCTACATGACCACCCCTACCAACACACCCAGAAAGCCCAAGACACCATTGGGCAGAGCCAAGAAGAGACAGGCAACATTAGGCTATGCCAAGACAATGGAGGAGGACATGGACATGGAGATCAATGCAGAACACTCAAAAAGAAGTGTTGATGAACAAGAAGGTAGTCATCAGGCTACTGGAATCCATCGCAGATGTACTCAGACCACACTATAGAGTGACCACACAACAAATCTAAAAGGTCCATTGCCCACATGATGAAATCGATTGAACTCACCAAGAACAAAGCTGACTCTGTAGACAGAAACTATGACATGGATGGAATAGTTGAGATGCTAGGGAAATTGACTGAGGAAATGAGGTTGCTCTCATTGAGGATGGACACTAGACAGACTAGGAAAGGTAAAATGTATACCATTTTAGAAACATACCTCAAAGCCAACACTGTCACAACCCACTCCCTTTTACCCCAACATCACTCCCAATTTGCTTGCTCCCCAGAGCCCCTTCTCCAATCCCCCACCAAACCCCCCAACCATCAAACACCCCCACGGCTGCCCCAGATAACTCTGATGCTTCTCCAGCAAACTCTGACAGCCCCCAGGCCAACTCCGACACCTTTCCTGCAGCTGTCAATGCTTCTCTTGACTCTCCTGAACCCACAAAACCCTCATAACCACTCCCAGCTCCGGTGCACAACACCAATTCATTTCCCTGGTTCACCTGACCCACTCCAGAGCACCCCAACAACCTCAGAGTGGTCTGTGCCCCCTACTGATCCCATCAGAACACTGCCACAACCTGCCTCTTGATCATACCCAACACCTGTCAGCTCCACGCAGCTTTGTCAAACTCCGCCGCCATATCCACCCCCTCCCAGAATGTTCCAGTAGTCAGTATATAAGTTGTAGAGTAACTCCTTGTACTCTAGTCTTGATATTACATTAACTGGTTACCTGTGTCTCATGTCTCTCCTCTTTCTGTTTCTACTTCCTGTCTCAAATCTATCTCTTTTCTCTGCTTTGTCTTGTCTTGCCTCCATCTTGTCTTGACTGTGTATATTTTCTTTGTTTCTCTAAGTCCTGTACATATCCAACATCAGTACAAACTCTGTGCACGTGCTACAAACCCTGAACATTCCTATGACCCTCCAGACCTCATCCCTGCTTGGTCCCGGAACCCATCAAGTCTTGATTGATCTCCCATCAGACTCCAGCTCTGCTCCTGCCACTTCTGAAGCCTCCGTCTACCCGCAATCTGTTATGCACCAACAAGCTTGTCCCCTATGCCTGCCCAAGCTCAAACATCTAACATACTTGGTCTTAGACCTCCCCAGACCACTCCAGACCTGCTTGGACCGCTCTCTGTAAGCTCTCCTTGCAAGTTCCTCTAGGTCTGCACCCTCCCAGGGCATTAGGTTATAAGTGCAGGACATCATGTCTGCCTAGTAAGGATTTGCCCAGTGTAGCTGAGCCCCTGTAATCAGCAGAACCTGACAAACACTGTGCATGCAACCAAACCTATCTATAGACCCACCCTTGCAATGTCACATAAACCACTTAAACAAGCAAGGTTAGCATCACCATACCACACACCACCACCTAAAAATCCCATGCAATTGCACCACCAATCTTGCCTAATTGTCATTGCACACAGTGTGGAGCTACACCAGAAACTACTGCTCCCCAGGGCCATTGTCATGTTTATAAACAATGCTCTAGTGAGAAGGGAGGACTTGCAACACCTAAGGGTAGCCTCAGCTCACTATACCCAATGCCAAAACCTCATCATCAGGACTATAGAAGATCAGATGGGGGCTGAACTCCTCAAATATGTGTACACATTCATATACATTTTTGGTATGCTGGAGAACACACTGGAACTGACTACAGACAATTGAAGATACAAAGTATGGAGAGATGGTGTATGGACAGGGAAACCAGGCATGGTGCACATGCTGGAAGGGTTGTTAGAAGAAATGGAACATGCCAGCTCAATCCTGGGTTTAGTAAAGCTGATCTCCAAACTAAAGTGGATCTGATTGGTTGAGGACCTCAAGTATTGATGCAAAATATAAGTTTGATGCTGTCAATTGATTGGATCAATGGATGGAATTTTGTTTTCACAGAAGTTTGAAGGCTTAGTTATATGCAAGCTCATGTAGAACATGATAATAGTATAGATAATTTTAAATGATTTATTTGCAAGTTTGAGACAGTCTTGTACTATTGAAAGGGTCCAATAATATTATTGAATAAAACTCAAAACAGCTAGGAACTCATAGGCCTAAGAAATACACTCCTTGGGAATCTCTGAGCTATGATATGTAGTTTGCTTGTTCTCCTTCTTGAAACATTGTCTCTTTTATAGTTCATTGTCTGTGCATGGACCAGTGCACTCTCCATGCATGCCTGTGGTTGGCACTGCATGGTTTCTCTTGGCCTTGTGTCCTTATTGGCCAAATATGCTGTAATGATGTGTGGCTTGGTGGGATTTGGTATCTGTTGGTTCCATGTCCTTCTGCCTGTCTTTTTCTCTTCCTCAAGCTTTCTTAGCAGTTCTCATATAATTTGTTATGGGTAGTAGCTTTGTTCTGAGTGGCAAGGCACAGGAAACATAGTTTTATTGAGGTGTGGAGAGTAGCATTGTGCAATAGGTGCCTATGACTATCCTCAGTATTGATTAGGTTTCTAGCCAAGGCACTGAGTACAGCCATTGATCAGCCATCAGCAAGTGATCAAACTCAGTTCTCTTTGACATTAGCATTTACAGTTTCTGCTGGTATTGCTGATAGTGCTCATTTTTGAGTTCTTTGGTGAGCTATACTAGGTATGTACTCTTGCCTATTATTTTTGGCATATATTGTTATGACCCTTCCCTGGACCTCTCACCTCCCCTTCCCATCCTCTGACACATACCCACCTCCCCCTTCAACTTCCTACTCACTGTTGATCCTCTGTGCCCACCCTAGCAAACTCTGAGCTTCCTTAGCAAACTCTGAGCTTCCTTAGCAAACTCTGAGCTTCCTTAGCAAACTCTGAGCTTCCTTAGCAAACTCTGAGCTTCCTTAGCAGACTCTGAGCTTCCTTAGCAAACTCTGAGCTTCCTTAGCAAACTCTGAGCTTCCTTAGCAAACTCTGAGCTTCTGTGAGGGGACGTTAGCCGCGGATAGTTCAAGCCAAGGCCACCACTTGTAACCTGATCACCTATCAGGTGGTGAGTGACGAGTGAGCCGGTATAATGCGTAGTGGGCAAGGAGCAAGCCAAAGATGAGAGACAAAGGCAGAGGGTGAGGGCAGTGACAAGGGGCTGCACTGGCCAAGCTCATAGTTAGGAATGATAAATAAGCCCAAGAACCATGCTATTGTTCAGGCTGGGGCTAGTCTAGCCCCAAGCCTGCTTTATATACTACAGGATTATTAAGTATGACTAATCATAACTAAGTAACCTACTGACTAAGCCAGAGGCTACTGACTACAGCTCATGACTAAGTACGGGGCCAATGACTACAACATATTGACTAATTGGTCTGGTAGTATTAGGATCAGATAAGATAACAATAATAGATCAGGTGCCAAGTCTGAAATACCTGCTAGGCCAGGAAGCCAAGATGGAAGGGTGTAAGATAGGGTCCAGTGGTCCAGAGTCTGGCTAGATAGAGTGCCAGTGCTCATGAGCTAAGCTGAACTAGAGTTGGAACATGGTCTGAAGACTGGTCCCCTTACATCACCCCCTCCTCAAGGTCCATCAGCCCAATGGACATGGTTTGGATTGGTAAAAAGCGTTGACCGCAGACAATCCATCAAGCAGGGGCCAAAAAAGGCAGTCTGGGCAGAAGTAGAGTGGGCCAAAAGAGTGTAGGCCAAGCTCTGAGGTGTAGAGTAAGGAGCGTGGTGGTTTAAGCCTGGTTGTAGTTGTAGAGTGCTGTACACATAATATAGAGGTGGCGGCGGTAGAGGGTTTGAACGACAGTTGGCCAATGAAGAGGTGGCCAGCAGGGCAGCGAGCGACAAGTGAGTGGCAAGCATGAGCAGGTGGCAGGCAAGGGGCAAGCCGCAAACAAGCGGCAAAGTTGATAGTAGGTAAGGTGCACGTAGGATCAAAGGCCAAGGTGCGAGTGGTTGTCTCATACTAGAGTGGTGGCCAACATGTCCTAGAGCCAAGAAGGTGGTGAGCAACAAGCAAACCAGCACAGAAGCAGCAGCAGGCAAGGGGCAAGTAGCCCAATAAGGACAGGGGTGCAATGCACATAAGATGACATGTTGTGGCAGGCAGAGTGGGGCTAGCACCTGGCAAGGGTGGATAGGAGGTAGGGTTGGTGTAGCAGGCTAGGGAAGGGTGCTGTGTAGGAGCCTGAACAATCTGTGAGGGGACGTCAGCTGTGGATAGTCCAAGCCAAGGTGGCCACTCACAATCTGATCATCTATCAGGTAGCGAGTAACAAGTGAGCTGGCATAAAGCATGGCAGGCAAGGAGCAAGCCAGAGACAAGGGACAAAGGCAGAGAGCGAGGGCAGTGACAAGAGGCTGCACTGGCCAAGCTCACAGTTAGGAATGATGGATAAGCCCGGGAACCATGCTATTGTTCAGGCTGGGGCTAGTCTAGCCCCAAGCCTGCCTTATATACTATAGGATTACTAAGTATGACTAATCATGACTAAGTAACTTACTGACTAAGCTGGAGGCCACTGACTACAGCTCATGACTAAGTACAGGGCTAATGACTACAATGTATTGACTAATTGGTCTGATAGTATTAGGATCAGATAAGATAATAATAATAGATCAGGTGCCAAGTCCGAAATACCTGCTAGGCCAGGGAGCTGAGATGGAAGGATGTAAGATAGGGTCTGGTAGCCTGGAGCCTGGCTAGATAGAGTGCCAGTGCTCATGAGCTAAGCTGAACTAGAGTTGGAACACAGTCCAAAAACCAGTCTCCTTATAGCTTTCCTGGCAAACTCTGAGCTTCCCTGACAAACTCTGAGCTTCCCTGACAAACTCTGAGCTTCCCTGACAAACTCTGAGCTTCCCTGACAAACTCTGAGCTTCCCTGACAAACTCTGAGCTTCCCTGGCAAACTCTGAGCTTCCTTGGCAAACTCTGAGCTTCCCTGGCAAACTCTGAGCTTCCCTGGCAAACTCTGAGCTTCTCTAGCAAACTCTGAGCTTCCCTAGCAAACTCTGATGCTTCTCCTGCTACCTTTGATGTCTAACCATGGGCTCTAGCACCCACTCTTTGGCTTCTCCTGAAGTCTTGTCACTGCTCAGATACTTACCATAGGCCCCATCAGAAGTTCAAACCACCCTGGGGCCACCCAACCCTGCCTCCACCTACAGTTTGCATTGATGCATCACTGTGACTGCCTGACACACTAGGACTGACCAATACCCTGCCCTGCGTAAACTTGCCAAGCCTGTGCTCAACTCTGGAAGGCCCTGGAGGAGGTCTTCCAAGCAGTATTTAAACTATAGAGTAATATCTGTTACAGTAGTCTTGATATTACTTATGTTTGCATTTTTCTCTGTCTTGCTACTGCATATTTCTGTTTTATTTCTCTAATCTCAATCTCTACTCATCTCCATCTTGTCTTGTCTCATCTCATCTCATCTTGTCTCTCTTTGCTCCTCATACTGCTGCCAGTCTTGACTTTATAAGTTAACTCTGGAGCCTTGTATAATCCTCCAGACTAGTCAACTCTTGTTAACCAGTCCTGCCACATACCTACTGTCCTAGCTCTACATGTCTGCCTCCCTGTAAGGGTGACCTCTGGAGGCTGTGGCTAAGTCACACAACTGGCAGAGGGAGATCCAAAGTCTATTCAGTATCTACAAGAAGTTC
>JABFYK010058607.1:0-11513 GCA_018849495.1 Termitomyces sp. T123_Mx157 | reverse complement strand
AATACAAAATATAATGTCGCAGATCTATTCACAAAAGCCCTCCCAACCCCCCATTTCACCAAGTTACGCACACTGCTTGGGCTCGAGTAATGTGACTCCATGTGAGGAGGAGACACACACTACGAGGTTCCTGTTGAGGAGGAGTGTTGGAATCACCAATAACCTCAAATGTCAGGGGTGGCCAACAAATGGCCACCGTCACAGCCAACGGCCAATATCCTTTCTTTCTCTCTCCCTATGTTTCGCTTACCATTCATTATGTCACAATCAACCATTGTCTCCATAACACTTATATACCATACATACAGGACAACACCCTCAGTCACTTATACATGACTGAGGGTGAGTAATCTACACGATCCAGGATGCTACTTATACTAATATTGTACCTTAGGATATTGAACTTACAATATCTGCATAGGTACGAATTGAATACAGTCACTTATACATGACTGAGGAATATTGAACTTATGATATCTGCATAGGGTTCTAGCACAAGTCACTCAAACAAGCCCGTCAACAGTCCATCAGCGGGTTGCAGGGGACAATTTTCTTGATACGAGTCCTTTGTTCTCAAGGGGGGTCGAGACAAGAGAACTTGAAAATACAACATAACATTGACTCCTTGATTTTTCATGATTACACCATATTGAAACTTCCTTCAGTATATCACTGTGCTGGACAGCCTTTAAAAGCATAACACAGTAAAAATCAATTCATTCAGTATCACCCTAATCCAATCCTCCCCGCTCTTTCAATGGTCATTTTTGAGACCCTCGTAGCAGTGTCCATAAGCTCCATTCTGACCCCGATCATTTCTTGTCCACTTTCGAGAAATAAGTTGTCAAAGATCAGAATACTTCTGACAGACGCCAGAAAGACTGTGATATTAGCTTTGGAAACCCTTAGGTCAGTTCAACAAATACTGAACAATGCACAACAAATACTGAACAATGCACAACAAATACTGAACAATGCACAACAAACTTTTTGACAATTGCCAAAGGTTAGTTACTTCCCCTTTGAGTACTTGCTTGATAGTTGAATCAATGACAATTCATCCGTAGCTTAGAAGTAACTATAGATGGCCTCCTGAAGGCTAGTAACAAGAATGTAAACATCTTAACCAAAACTTGGCAATACTGAAAAATGGTGCAGCAAGCCCATGACGTACATGATGCAAGCCTTAACTTGGCCTTTAGAGTTCAGGTACTTATGCGACTGATAATCCATAGAAAAAGATGACTGAATATTAGACAGGAAGCCTCTTTAAGTGCACTGATTGAAGAGAACAATAAGCCTGCCAACATGGAAGCAAAGGCCAAAGAGGCGCCATTGCATTTATAGAACGCAAGATCAAATGACATACAGCAATGTGGAACTTTCAAAAGCTCTTTGGGCCAGGTAAGCAGTTCTAGGATGTACCTAGTTCATCCTTGACTTACATATCTCAGGCTCTGAGTCGCAAAGTTCCTCCGCACTGATGCTTGATTATAGTACAAATGATGAAGCAGGCTATTTATGATAGAGCACGCCTATAGAACTTGAAGAAATCTGATCCATTACTTGAACTCCTATGTGTGAATTGAGCTATACTTTAGCACCAGTAGTAGGCATGACTTTACAAAGTTGCCCTCAAGTAGAGGCAGAACTATATGCAAAAATTGTTCTCAATCAGAGGGGGCAGCTCTTGGCTTCCTGTAGCCAACTCCTGGCAGAGGTTCTCACTTTCAGACTGAGTTTGCAATAATGTTGGTGATCTATAAGAAATAAATAGAACTCAGTGTCCACACGCGTAGTGTGGACAAACTGTATTCATTACCTATAAGAAATAAATAGAACTAGGTAACAATAAGTAAGGTATAAGTTGATGCAAGTAATCAAACATACCTCAGTGTCAACACGTGTAGTGTAGATGAACTGAGGTATGATATCTCTGGCTAGGAAAATATTTAGAGGGGAAGTAAGCAAGTACACGTGACTCTGTAAGCCAGGACGCATCTAACGTGCCTGCCTTCTGACACTCCCACTTGTGCTCAGTCGTAGTCCCATCACCTTTGCAAATTTCCAGTGTTTTTTGCGCCCAAGGGGCTTTGTGAAAATATCCGCCACCATGTCGTCTGTAGGTACATATTGGACTATTGCTTGTCACTTTGCCATAAGATTGTCTCGCAAGTAATGATACTTCCGTTGTGTGTTTTGTGTGCAATCAGTATTGCGGTTCTTTTGTCAAGATCATTGCTGCTTGGTTGTTGCACAGTAGCCTGGATGGTTCCTCTTGTGCGTGGCCAATGTCTTCAAGGAAATTTTGGAGCCATGTGAGGTGTTGTCCAGTGTAGCATAGACCAATGTACTCTGATTCAGTTGAGGAGAGTGAAACCATAGCTTGCTATTTACTGGCCCCTAAAATTGTGCTGCACATTGTAATAAACATGTATCCTGATGTTGATCTGGACGTGTCACTGTCTCCAGACCAATTGGCATCAGAATATCCATGGAATGACATATCCATTCCTATGTTGTTTACATTGAATTGTAACTCCATGCAGCTAGTTGTGTTCAGATATTGAAGAACTTGCTTTGTGGCTGCCCAGTGATGGTGTTTTGGCCCAGAATTGAAACATCCAAGAATGTCAACCACATATGCAATGTCAGGGCAAGTGCCCATCATTGCATACATTTGAAGGGACCCCACCACACTTGAGTAGGAGACATGTTTGTCACATATCTTCATCTTGAAGATGGTGTTGTTGTCATTGGGATTGTTAGTGGTGAACTTTGCACTTGAAGCCATGGGTGTCCATGTGGGCTTGGAGTCTGTCATGCCACACTGTTCCACAATGGTCTCAATGTACTGTTCCTGGGATATGAAGATGGAGCGCTTTGGTCAATCTCATCTGATCTTGATGCTGAGTATGTAGGTTGCTGGCCCCAGGTTGCACATTTTGAAGGTATTGGAGAGCTTCTCTTTGATTGAATCTATGAAGCTTTGCGAGGTAACTGCCAATATGAAATTGTTGACATATATTACCAGGAAGCACAGCTTCTTTCCTTCCTTGAACAGGTAGAGGCAAGTTCCGGCATTGAGGCACACAAAGCCTAAGGAACAAAGCTTCTTGTTGCGTGTATGATTCCAGGTTTGGCTAGCTTGTTTGAGGCCATAGAGTGACCTCTTCAATCTCTAGCAATGTCCATTCAGTATTGCAACTCACTCAGGTGGGAGCATGTAAAGCTCCTCCTCCAGTTCACTGTTGAGGTATGCAGTTGCAATGTCCATCTGGTGAAGTTCCAGGTTGTACTTGGCCAGTAGTGCTAGAATTATCCAGATTGACGCAAGGTTTGCAATGGGTTCCCAGACTTCTTTTGGTCAATTCCCTCGCATTGAGTGAAACCTCATGCAACTATCCAAGCTTTGTAATGCTCGACATTACCACTGGAATCATACTTGATTTGGAACACCAATTTGGAGGTAATTGGTTTCACTTCTTTGGGAGTAGGCATGACCTTGAAGATGTCATTGTCAATATGGTTTTGCAACTCCTCTTGGAGTGCCAATCTCCACTTCTCCTGATTTGGACTGTTGAAGGCTTCTTTAGCATTACAAGGAGTACTCTCATTTGGTGAGGCGCTTTGTGAAATGCTGGCAAAGTAAGTATCTTCCTCAGATTTGGGTTTGGGTTCACTGATGTCACTGAGTTGAGGGTCATCAGCATGCTCTTGAATGTCTAGTAGCATGTGGTGTGTGATGTTGTTATGATTTTCCTCAGGATCATCTTCAACTTGGGCTCACTTGTCTACTCATGCACTTTGGCATCTGTGTTCCTCCAGGTCTACCACTTGTTGGTAATTGGCATTCCTGACTACAGATTTTCTGGTGCATGAGCTCCTTTCTCTGGGTGCTCCCACTGACTCTGTGTTGTCTGTGGTTGTCAGTGCATCTCTCTTCCATTTCTTACAAGTTTGTAATGCTGGTGGTGAGTTGTTGATGCCTCCACTGTTGTTTTGGTCAGGTGCTGGTGGAGTGACAGTTTGCTTTGGATGTGGTGGATCTGGAGAGTGTGGATGTGCATCTGGCTTGGGATCAGATTTACCTCCCACTGAACCTTGGTGTTCTGTTTCAGAGGTTTTGTCATTGGTGTCACTCGAGGTCTTGTCAAGGATTTAAATCAAGTTTTTCTTCTCTGTGGGCTTCAAGAAATCTGGTTCCCATCACTCATTCTGGGCATCATCATCACCCAGCAGGGGGTCAAAGTCCTTCTCCTTGTTGAAGTGAACATGCCAACTGTGGAACTCCTTGCAGGCTTTTACATCAAGTAAGCAATATGCTTTTTTGCTATTTATGTATCTGATGAGGACAGCCTTTCATGATTTGTCCCCAAATTTTCCAGCACAGTTGTACTTTGGTATGAGGGCATATCCTACAGATCCAAATGGTTGAAACCATGATATATTGATATTCCAATTGAATAGTGTAGTGTAAGGTACCTTTCCTCTGAGGCCTGCAGCTGGCATCCTACTAATGATGATTGCAGCAGTGTGCATGGCATCCAACCAGAAGTTCTTGGATAGTCCAGATTTGATGGGCATTGCAGTCGCAGTATTGATAAGTGTCTGGTTCATCTGCTCTGTCAATCCATTTTGCTTGGGGGTGTGTGGAGCAGTAGTGAGGTGAATTGTTCCTCCCTTTCCAAGTTCTTTTTGGAATTCCTTCCCAGTGTATTTGCCTCCAATGTCAGATTGAAAGAAGTCAATAAAGTTTTGGGAAAGGTATAGGTTGCCGACTTCCATGCCAAAAAATGTTTCAATGTTTTGTTTGAACTCTCAAAAGCATACAAGTGCCTTGCTTTTGTTCTTCATGAAGTCTACCCAAGGAAACCTTCCATACCTGTTGATGAAGCTTATCCAGTATTGGTTTCCATGTTGATCAGTGGGTGTTACTGGTCCTCCAACATCAGAGTGGATGACTTGGAGTGGGCATGAGGCACCCTGTCCCTTGTGTTTGAACAGCAGTTTCTTGGATTTTGTGAGTGTGCAGAGTTCACAGAATTTTGCTTTGCCCATCACTTTGTCAATGTGTTAGACCAGCCCATCTTTTACCATCTGTATTAGGTGGTCAGGGGCAATATGATAACCTGCTTTGTCAAGCTTTCAGATTGAAACAAGGGTGAGTTTCAAGGAGGGAAAATAGAGTGCATTTTCCAGTTTCAACAACTTTAGTGAGCCATTGACATTGCAGCTTAGCATAATAGTGCCTATGCCAGTTGCTTCAATGTACAAATTGTCTCCAAAGTAGATTCTTTGTGGAGGGGAAAGTTCCTTGAATGTGCTGCATTTTAACTAGCTCTGGTGTGGTGTCATGTGTGTTGATGCTCCCAAATCAGCAATGGTCCTGGTATGTGATGTTTCAGGGTTTGCTCTCCTGATGTAGGCCAAAATTTGTGACATTAATACTTTAAAACATGTGTGCACTTAGTATTTGAATATCCAGCTATCCCTCTGCCAGAATCAGAGTCTGAACTGTCTGGATCCAACAATGACAAGTCATGGCTTGCTTGGTTTGCCTTCTCTTTGTTTCTCTTTTTGTCCTTCACCTTCAACTTCCCCTTCCTGGCCTCTTTGTCCTTCAGCAAGCAACAATCCATGGTGTTGTGCATGGTTGAGTTGTAGAACTTGCACCACATGTCTGTTTTTGGTTTTGGCTTGTTTTTGGCATGTGCATCAGCTTTCAGGGCTGCTTCCAAAGACACCCCCTGTTGTGCAACTATCATGAAGGTGAGGCAATCCAATAAAGCAGAGAAGGTGAGTGAGGTGCCAGGGACAAGAGAGTTTAGGACTGTTGCTTGGAACAATTCCCAGATGGAATCTTCAGGGAGTGACTGGAGGAGTATGAAAGTAAGGAACTCCCAATTGATTTCTTTCTTCATCACAGTTAGTTTTGAGTTGGCTGTGGAGATTGCAGATATGTGGTTGCTTAGAGTGGCTGGGGAGCTGTTCCATTTCAGATTCAGCATGGATATGAAGGTGTAGAATGCACTAACTCCAATGTTTGTATGCACATGTATTGTTACAAGTTTGTCAAACATATTTTTTGCATGTGCAAGCTCTCCCACCTCAAGGGTGAAATGATTGGATATGTAGACAATGATAATGCTGGCAGCTTTAGCATTATGTATGGCCCAGCTATCAGTGTGTCAGCTGGTTCCAGTGTTAGCAAGAAGTGGGGCAATGCTTGCAAGGGCAGTGCTGCTTGCTGGATCTTGGGAAGATGCAGCAGTTGCCATTGGCAACATGAATGCTGCTGGTGAGATGATTGGTGTGGTTTGGATGGGGGAGAGTGACTGGACAACATTCCAGACTTTTTCTCAGCAAAGTTTGGCAGTGATGTAAATCTTCCAGATCTGGAAGTTCTCTGAACCTGTCAGGGTTGGACATGTTGTGTTAGAGTCCAAGCTTGACATAATGTGTCAAAAGCAGTGATAAGCTGATTGTGGCAATTGCATAGGGATCAAGGCTTGATCTTGGTTGAAAATGACAAGGTGGGATGTGTATGTCCTTTTGAGTTTGTAATCATCTTAATTGATTTAGGCAATGGGGCCCATAACCTTTTAGACTGAGTTCACAATCATGTTGGTGATCTATAAGAAATAAATAGAACTCAGTGTTAACATGCATAGTGTGGACAAACTGTTGTAAGGGTGACCTCTGGAGGCTGTGGCTAAGTCACACAACTGGCAGAGGGAGATCCAAAGTCTATTCAGTATCTACAAGTTCTAGAGTTCTAGCTACTCACTTGGCAGAGGGAGATCCAAAGAGAACAAGTCTAAGGATTCCCAATGCCAGTGTTCAGAAAATTTACTCTAGAACTTCTAGAAACAACACCCAACAACAACCAAATCCAGAGACCAGTCTAAAAATAGAAATCCACTATAAATGGCCTCGATCTCTGGGCTCCCTATGCATGACCTCATACAAATATAGCCAAAAGATAGCCCTTGGTTGAAAGTACCTGTGGACCAAAGATAAGAGGCCTACAATGAGTGGTAGGCCCAGAATAAAGAAAACAATCAAGAAGTCTAGAATGAGCAGTCCTCTAACATCACCTCCCTTCTAGTGTGCAGTGTCTCAATGTACTGGGTAGAAAAAGTTGTGGACTGCCTGATCAATTGCTGAGATAGAGTAGATGCCTTGAATTGCCTTTGGTGCACTGGGGTGCCTGCGGTAAAAGTTCTGGACCAACACTGGCACATGTATACTGGCCTGTGGTTCCCAAGAGATGTCCTCAATGCCATACCCCTTCCACTTTACCTTGAACTGTAGCTTTCCCCAGAACATCCTACTGTCAAGAATTTTCTCCACCTCATACTCCTCCTCATCATTCACTAGGATTGGTGGTGGTAGTGCATTAGGACAACAGCCAGAAATAGAGTCATCTGGAGCTGGGAACAACTTGACTACATTGAAGACTGAATGCAGTTGATGCAGGCCTGCAGGGAGCTTGAGCTGGTATGCCAATGGTCCTACCTTCTTCTCCACCACAAAGGGTCCAAGATGGCAATGAGACAGCTTCTGTGATGGTCTTGTTGTCTTTATGTTTGAACTGTCCAAGTACACATGGTCTCTAGGCTTGTATGTAGGAGCTGGTGTCCACTGCTGGTCATAGTACCATACTATGTCCTCCTTTGCTTTGACCAATGCTGCCTTTGCCTCCTCCTGTGCCTTCTTCATCCTGTCTACAAATTTATTTACTGAGTCATTTTCTGAAGGCTGTGCTCAAGGTTCAAATCCCATGTGAGGATGTCGACCAGTGTCCAGGAAGAATGGAGTCATCTGAGTAGAAGAGTGAACATGATTATTGTACTGGAACTCTGCATCTAGGAAGAGCTCATCCCAGTCATCTTGCCTCTCATTGCAAAACAGGCAAAGATACTGCTCCAGTTCCTGATTAATATGCTCTGTCTGTCCATCTGACTGAGAGTGATAGGCAGTGGTAGTGTGGAGCTTCACTCCAAGCAAGCAATACAGCTCCCAGGTGAATTCTGCCACAAACTGAGAGCCTCAATCAGAGACATACCCATTAGACAGACTGTGGAGTTTCCTTCCAATATAGACTAGCCACTCCCAAGGCTGAGCAGGTGGTGTGGGTAGGGATGAAGTGGGCTCATTTACCATAAAGGTCCACTACCACCATTACAGCATCATACCCATGAGCATCTGGGAGTTCCACAATGAAGTCTATGGAGGCAACACTCCAATGAGCAGCTGGAATGGGGAGAGGGTGGAGCTGATCCATGGGTGGCTGGTAGCAAAGCTTAGTGTAGAGACAGGTCACAGGTGCTGGTGTAGGTGCCTACATACTGGGACATCTGAGGCCACCAGTAGTTCTGGAACACCAGTTCCAGTGTCTTCCACCTACCTGGATGCTCAGCTATGCGAGAGTCATAGTGCTGCTCCACAATGCACCAACAGAGTTCTAGAATGTTAGGGACATAGATGTGTCCTTAGAAGGTTAGAAGCCCATCCTGGAGACCCCACTCATCTGCATATACTGACTTATCCTCACTGGCTTGTCATGCTTGCAGGGCCTAAGCAGCCTGGACCACTACATCTGTCAGGAGACTTCCATTTCCAACCTCTGGGACTTCCATTTCCAACTTCTGGGACTGGTTCCAGTACCTCTGCAGCTTGTCCGACACCTCCACAGCTCCTTCCAGGACCATGGAGATCTCTGGAGCACTGTGGAGTTCTCTGTATTACCTCAGTAACTGCTCCTTCTAGGACTGCAGAGATCTTCAGAGCACTGCAGAGTTCTCTGTATTACCTCAGCAACTATTGCCCTAGGATTAGGAGTGACTCTAGTCACCTGTACAGTAGTTCCCATGCCTCTGCTGCTGCTGATGCACTGTGCCAAGCAGTGGGGATCCTTAGACTTGTTCTCTTTGGATTCCTCTCTGCTAGATGATTAGTTACTGATTGTATTGTTGTCTACTCCACTAATATACTTTGGATTCCCCTCTGCTAGCTGCAAGATCTGCCACTCTGGAGGTTGCCCTTACAGCAGAACAAGTCTACTAATACTGGCCTGGAAGCCCTGCATAGCCACAAGGAATCTCCAAGCTGCTATCCATCACTTCTCTGCCAGGATTAAGCACCCCAGAGTTCTATGTCTCAGCTTGCCAACCCAGACACACCTTCAGAGGCCCCAGCCCTGCAAGACAAAGCCTGGACTTGCCTGCTCCACCTAGAAACCCAGGTGCAATTAATGCAATCATCTCTCACTCACTATACAACCAAACTCTCTACCCTTCATCAAATAACAGATCTCATCTCCCAGTCCCTTCAGGCATTGCTAGAATGCCTAAGCCCTAACTCCACCCCTCCTGTGGCTGTGGAACCAGCTCTGCCTGCCACAGCACCTGCTCTGGGAGCTCCAGTGACCCTACAGCCATGGATCTCTTGCCTAGCGCTGCCCAATGCATACAATGGTGCTTGCTCTGGCAGGGAGCAATTCCTGCAGTCCTGCCTCACCTACATCCACCTCAGCAGGGATGCTTTTGACTCTGATGTGCTGAAAATAGCCTGGGTGCTGTCATACATAAAGACTGGGCATGCATCTACCTATGCACTGCAAGTCTTCTGCCGTCCCAGAGGTGTGGGGAGCTTTCTGAACTGGGCTGCCTTTGAGAAGGACTTTTGCATGGAGTTTTTCCTGTTAGACTCTACCAAGACAGCAGCACTGATGCTGCATGACAGAGAGCAGTACAGACAAGAAAAACATGTGTTAGATGAGTACATTGACTCATTCTGAGCCCTGGTCAAACAAGCTGCCTACCCCAATGGCCTCCAACTATTCCTCACCTTCCAAGACAGCTTGCACCCTGCCTTGGTGGAACACATTGACAACCTGGCAGAGGGCTGCTCCAACAATGAAAAGATTGCGTTGTGGTACGAGGTGGCCCAGAACCAATGGCAACTCATAGAGATCCAGAGGGAGCTCTGCTGCCTTCATTCCACACTGTGCTCTATGCTAGTCAGCAACTTCTGCCACTACCCCATGCCTACTCCCCCAGTGCTAGCCCTTGCTTTAGCCACCTCTGCAGCATGTTCCCTACTACTGGGGATTCCCATGGATGTGGATGCAGCCCAAGAACTCTGCATGGCCCCACTGTTGTGCCAGAGATGCAAGAAACCTGGGCACTTTGCATGGCACTGTCCCCTGAGGCTGGAGGTACGCTACCTCTCCATGGCAGAGCAGGAGGAACTTCTCCTTCAGCTTCTGGCTGTAAAAGATGCTGCTGGAGCCCTGTCACTAGACAAGCTCATGCCAGAGCTCACCCTGGAGGAAGCCAATGTGTGCTCCTCACCTCCAGAGCTAGAAGGGGATTTTTAGTTGAGCGACAGATGAGGTGTATGCCTCCATCACTAGGTGCTAACAGGTTCTCTTGTCTGTTGATAGAAAATAAAACTGCCTTTTCTGATGCTCTTTATTCTGAGACAGAAGAACCTCAAAGCCCCCCTCCAGACATACAAATGCTAATTCCAGAGCCCCTGCCAAGCTCTCTGACACTTCTGAAGGTCCATCGGTGCAGCCCTGCCTGGGTGTGTCGAATGCCCTGACAGTATGTAATGGCCTCTGGCTCATCTGCCCACTTCTTGTGCCTCAATGTGGAAATCAAGACAATGGACACTCAGCAAAACTACGGAGTCACAGCTCTCCTGAATAGCAGAGCAATGCGACTCTCTCTGGACTCGGAGTTTATCAAATGCCATGGCCTGACTACACAGCCCCTTTCCAAGCCCATTCCAGTCTACAATATTGACAGAACACCTAACAAAGCCGGCACAATTAGCTCCATAGTTGACCTTGTTCTCTGCTATTGGAATCACATAGAGCACACCATATTTGCTGTTACTAGCCTGGGAAAGCAAGACATGATCCTTGGGTTCACGTGGCTCCAGGAGCATAATCCCAAGGTTGATTGGACCAAAGGAGAGGTGACCATGAATAGATGCTCCCAGAAGTGCTCTGTCTGTGCTATAGAGGACAGAGTGGAGCTGTCAGGTTCCACTGACTCGGGGGCTCAGCAACACTGGGCGAATCCTTACTAGGCGGACTTGATGTCCTGCCCTTATAACCTAGTGCTCCGGGAGGGTGCGGGCTTGGTGAAACTTGTGAGGGGAGCTTTCGAGGGGTGGCCCGAGCAAGTCTGGGGTGGTCCGGAGGGGTCTAAGACCAGGTGCGGAGGTTGTCTGAACTGAGGCAGGTCTGGGGAGTGGTGCGGGTAAGCGGAGACTTTGGGACGGCGGGATCGGAGCCAAAGTCTGATGGGAGATCAATCAAGAGGATTAGCGTGTTGGGACCAAGCAGGGGGGCAAGGTCTGGA
Source organism: Termitomyces sp. T123_Mx157 (assembly GCA_018849495.1). Lineage (NCBI taxonomy): Eukaryota > Fungi > Basidiomycota > Agaricomycetes > Agaricales > Lyophyllaceae > Termitomyces > Termitomyces sp. T123_Mx157. The sequence goes on along the minus strand of JABFYK010058607.1, from coordinate 132 downwards.
GGGTCATAAGAATGTTCGGAGTTCGTGGCGTGTGTGCGGAGTTTGTGCAGATGTCGGATATGTACAGGACTTAGGGAAACAAAGGAGATATGCACAGTCGAGACGAGACGGAGGCGAGACGAGACAAAACAG
>JABFYK010058606.1:0-11526 GCA_018849495.1 Termitomyces sp. T123_Mx157 | reverse complement strand
CCCTTGGTCAGCTTTTCGATCTCTGTTGACCGTTCAACTCTGACGTGGTTACGTTGGTCCAGCCATCTCTTTTTGGCGTTACTTGGAGGGGGCCGTACTCGACTTTACAAGGTATGTTTTATCTTGTCTATGGTTTTTGACGTTCGGCTTACAGTTTTCGGCCGTTTGATTAGACAACATCCTTTGTTTGGTTTTACAGTACTTTCGCCAGTCCTCAATTTTGAGGCCGGCGTATCAATACTGATATACCTGGCTCAATTATATGAGACAGGCCAAAGGATTAGATAATAATATATGATTATTATCTACAAAAAGTCTACATAAAACAAGAAAACGCTGAAAACTGTAAGTGGTTTTATGGAAAACAGGTCAAAAATGGTAGACCAGACTCACCTTGAAAAGTACACCAAACCCACAGCAGTAATGAAAAACCCCAGTCATGGTACAGACAGAGAGTCAAGGACTCAAAAAAGCTGGAGGTGCTAAGATTAGATCACAGATCAAATCCTGAGCAAAGCCAACATGCTGTCAAAATCCAGCCGTTTGTTATTAAACCTGGTCAAAACCTCCATTCAATGACCTACAAAGCCACAATGCTGAAACAAGCCTGTTTGAATGGCCAGAGAAATCAGAGTAAGGAAGCAGGGGATAGAAAAGAAGGACAAGAAGAGAAAGTGAAAGAATAGCCAAGGAAAAAGGATTTAGCCTGAAAAAGAGAAAAAGAGGGCCGGCCCATGCATAACCAGGGCCTAGGCCTAGAAACTGGTCAGGATATCAGACAACACCATGCAGAGCACAACTGGTCCATGCACAAATGGAGAAGTATAAAAGGAGGAGAATTTCAAGCAGTTCGAGCAAGCAATTGGAGTGCCATGGCTCGGAATTCCCCAGGGAGCGGAATTCTTAGGCCTACGAGCATTTTGATTACTTCGGGTTTATTTATTTTAATATATTTATATATTGAACCCCATTTACTCGAGATTGACCCAGTCTTTCGAAGAGAACCAAATCAAATCAAAATCTTATTTCACTATTTACGTTCGACTAAGTGAGCTGCGTGAAAACGAAGTCCCGAACATCTGTGAAAATCAGAGTTTGTGATTAGTTGATTAGATCACTGATACAATCAAAATTCCAATTTCGCATCAATACTACTACCAACACCAAGCCCCCACCTCGAGCAGGAGCACCTTGGGACAAGTTTCCCAATCGAGCCACAGAAAGGCAGCGTCTGTTACTATCAACACAGAATCACTCACCTTAAGCAGGTCCTCAGAATTGCCGGCTTCATCGCGGTTGCCTATCTCTGCCACCCATCCAGTCGACGGGATTCAGGCTGTTGGGTCCCATCATTGGCAGCACCGTAGGGGGAGCGGTTTTTGTGGTCATCATTGCCACTACAATAATCGTCGTAAATAAACAACGTCGCCATCAAGGACAAGCCGCCCCTGATTCCAAACAGGTCAATCTACTTCTCAACAACCCACGCCTTACATAGCTCGCAAGTCAGCATGGTTAGCTTTCTTGGACAATCTCCTTCACTTTAAAGATTTTGAGAAATATAGACATCCAGTCTGTTAGGATCCAGGGCCATGGTGGCCACAACACCGTAAGCGCACAACACAAAGGAGACGGCCCTCGCACCATATCACAATGGCCACAGTGGCACGGACAAAGCAGGCATCGCACTTATATATACGCTACGATACGGACAACACCCTCAGTCACTGTTACACAGACTGAGGGTGAGTTTAATCTACACAAATACGAGTACGACGAGTATACTGACTGTACCGTAGATCAGATACTTACTAGTGTCTGTGTTATCTAGGTACAGAATAGAGTCACTGTTACACAGACTGAGGATCAGATACTTACTAGTGTCTGTGTTATCTAGGTCCCACGGGTTCAGTTTCCAACACAGTCCCTTCTTGTTGAAAGTGTGAGCAATGTCAGTGGATCGAACATTCAAACTTCGCTCGAACAAACAACGAGAACGAACGAGTTTGTCGTGCAACGTCGAATAGACATGATATCACGACATATTGCAACCATGGAAGCACACCAGCGTGAGGTGGATGATGCGAACGCTCTTCCAGAGTGTACCAGTCGGTCAGGATAAGGGTGTGTTTTTTCTCGGTACATTCACATCTTTGACGCCACTTGAACGAATGCGGACGAGTGTGTCGACTCGGAATCAAACACCAAGCCTGCTGACGAAGAGCGCATGCTTTCGCTCAGCCTTATTCGTGTGCCCCTTTCCGTGACCATTCATTCCCAGCTAATACGTACGTCAAGTTATCAAACATTGCATTGTCATACTTTTAACCTACATCCGATATCAGTAACATAGGAGTTCGTATCGAAGACGTTATCAAGGGCCGGACCAAATTGTATCGTTATCAACCACGACTTTGGAATCCCCGGTGACCCCGGCAGTTCAACCATAGCATACTTCAAGTCATCGCGTCTGATACAAGTAACGCAGGAGTACTGCACTCCTTCTTTTTTTCTTTATCGCGTCAAAGTAACTACACCGAGGATCACAATCCCCATGCCAGCCGGAAGCCCGCAGCGACTCTGACTCCGGCGGTTTTGCCATCTTCGACACAACCTCTCCCAATTTCCTTATCTAACTTAACCTGTTCTTCCGCCGTGAGCCGTGGAGTGAAGTCTCTCACGACGCGTCGAACTTGGTCGTGTTCAAGTAAGTAAGTACTCCTCAGAGATAACGAGTACATAAATACATACATACATGCATGCATGCATGTTTGTTCATTAATCATTGATCATTAATCATTAATTGGTTGATCTCAAGTCACAAGGACCGTACCGCGCAACGAGTAAGTAAGTAAGTGAGTGTTCAGGACAAGTGAGGCTAGGCTCGATTTTTTAGGAGATTCGATAGCCGTTGCGCACATGGTTTATGTACTGNAGTGTTCAGGACAAGTGAGGCTAGGCTCGATTTTTTAGGAGATTCGATAGCCGTTGCGCACATGGTTTATGTACTGGATACTTTGTTTGATTGATTTGTGAGCTTACCCCCCTGACGATCAGAATAGAATAGAATAGAATAGAATCGTTCATTAGCATGGTTGTTCATGAATTATTTTATTAATCATTAATCATTAATTGGTTGATCTCAAGTCACAAGGACCGTACCACGCAACGAGTAAGTAAGTAAGTGTTCAGGACAAGGTGCGGCGCGGGTGCCCGGTTCACAGCCGGCTACTTATGTACCCCTTGTAACGACGCCGGACCCTTGGGCCTGAAAGCTTACGCACCCACCCATCCCATAGGCATTCCGAGACGGAATCGGTCAATGTAGGATGGGATGTATTGTATTTGCGTAGTCTTATTCGGAATTTCCCTCTCCCTCCCCTCGTCCCCTCGTGCATGTATGCGCGATGAGGATGGAGCGGGCTGCGGGTGTTTGGGTCGAACCCTTGGGGGTTGGTGCATGCATGCATGCGTGCATACAGACATAGATACGTAGTATTAATTACCGCGTTCATGAGTCCGGTTACGATTCTCGAAGGCGCGAAGGCGAGTGAGTCGTGCGGGGCGTGAATAGTAATAGTAATAAGTAGTAGCAGGTTGCAGGCGTTTGGGTTGAACTTGGTGGTTGGTGCATACATACAGACTGCGTTCCTGAGTCCGGTCAGGATTCTCGAATTGACATACATTGCCCAAACACAGTCCAGGGGGCGAAGGCGACCGAGTTCTGGATGAAGACTCGATCGCCGATTTGGGGCGGATGAAGATGATGGATGCAATCCATCCTAATGAACGCTTCTATTCTATTCTATCCTATCCTATTCTATTCTATTCTGATCGTCAGGGGCTCCCAACTAAACCAAACTAAACTAAACTAAAGTACCAGTCCACAAACTATGTATGTACATACACAACCGCACTCCAAATCACACCGAATCTCCTAAAAAATCACGAGAACCAAACCCAAACCCAGGGGGGGGGGACGTGCCTCGCAACCCAACCCAAATCCCATTAACCCAATCTCCCCCCCACACCAACTCCTCAAAAACCCTTAAACCCCAAATACATTTACACTAACCTAAATACCTTTGTCTTATACATATGTATGTATGTACATACATCAATAGAAGAGAAGACAGGAGTCCGAGGTCCCTACTACGTACACCCACATATCATTTATATTATTTATATTCATGTACAACAAACGAGGCCAGCCAGTTATAGACGTTTACGATGACGGTATGGATGGATGGATGTGATGTGATGTGATGTGATGTGATGTGGCGGTAACGAATCTGTCCTGTCCAATACGACATGATTGACAGATCGAGGAGTACGGATGCCGTACGTACATAGAAGAGGGAGACGGGAAAAGGAAAGAAAAAGTCTAAATACGACAAAGAGCGCGTCACGGATTGTATTTATCGTACTGTACTGTATTATATATATCGTACTAAATGTCCAAATCGTCACAAAAAAAAACAAAGACAAAGACAAAGACAAAAACGAGTGTCGTTCGTGCGTGTACGTGCGTACGTCTGTAGAACCGGCAGAGACGTCGCAAGGACAACGGAGGGAAAGAATCCGTATGTATGTATGAGGTATGATGGATAGTGGGTGGATGGGGGTCACGGGTATTGGTTGATGGGAGGGAGTGTTGAACGCTGCGGCCGACGCCAAATAATAACAACGACAAATCGTCCAAGTCCAGTCGAGCGAGCGAGCGAGCGCGTCTTGAAAAAGTCCATATGGGGTACATAGATAGATGCTCAGTAGGATAAACTGTTGGTTTAGTACGAGAAAACCATAAGCCAGGGGTTCAACACGATCTGTACGGTAATCCGATTAGCAAAGACGTAAACGACATCGAGCGCTGTTCCTTACTGGGAACAATATATGACAAGCCGCAATGAGCCTAGGGAAGCGAAAACGCGCATCATCGTCAATCATCATCAGTCACCAGCACAAAGACCCATCCAAATCGACAACTCACACAATGGGGAATATAACAGCCCAATTCATACTAGCCTCAATCCTCCAATCAATCGGTATCAAACTCGTCGAAAGCACAACAACTCCAAGTATCAGAACCAACGACACCACAATGGAGAACCAGAACCTTGATTTCGGATGGGACATCAATCAGAACCCCCGATCCGACGACACGACACGACACACCTTTTCGCAATCTTCGGAATCTCCTTGAAGAAATTCGACCGCTGCACTTCCTTGATCGTCGCAGACCACGAAATGTTGTACGAGAACATGTGCGCGAGTATAGCCTGGCTCAGCGGGATCGAAAGCCCTCCAAAGAAAAAGAAGCTATGCATAGCCATAAGCGCGTGCGCACGGAAGGGGGGGAAGAAACGCACAAGAAAGGAATCCACATGCAGTTCTCGAGAAAGGCGGGGATCTGCAGGAACCCCACGGTTGTCAGCAAATGAAATGAAATGAAGTAGATTCGGTGCACGGGAGAAAGAGGCAACCACAAGGGTTGGAATGAAATGCACTTGGACTCACAAGCTGCTTGAGCCCCAACCGATACTGCAAAATCGAATACCCGACCGTCCCAGACCCAAAGAACACGACCGTCGTCGCGAGCCATATCTCAAACGAGTGCATATAAAACCTATCCACTCCAAACTGGAAGCCAAGCAACACGTAGTTGATGATACTAATCGTGATAGACGCGGCGATTCCATAATACGAAAACATGTCTGATTGAGCGTTAATCACGTAGCGCAAGGGAGTGAATGAATACACACAAGCCATCATAGCAATCTTGTAATGCATCGGCGCAGACGACCACATAAACTTGTGAATCTGATGCGCAATCGGTCCACGGCGGAACCACTGCACAATCGGGTTGAAAAGCAGCTCGCTACACCCATAAGCGTACTTTTGCCACCTGTTCAGCTCGTCGTCCACACTCAGCGACACACCCTCTTTGAATTCGCCTTTAGAGTACGTCGCCCACCTGCGTGCGTCATGTCAATTGTATTTTATGCAAGGAGGGAGAAACGCACCGGACGATGTAGCCTTTTTGCAAGAGCCGAAGCGCCATGTCAAAGTCCTCGGATACGTTGGTCTCACTCCAGATCTTCTCAACGCCGTCGGCGGGATCGACAAACGCGACGTCCTGCAGCGCGCGCCAGCGGAGGAAGCTACAGCGCACAGTTAGCAAGTAAAGGAAGCATAAAACGAGACGCACGCATTGTGTCCGACAAAAGGCGCGACTTCACCGTTGGCACAAGCTGTCAAGATGTCAACAACGAACAACCACAACCACCGCCAAGTAACACACCCATCGAGATCGTCCTGTTGATCCTCCTCGTGAAATACGCAATCCCATTCTCGAAATAATGATGCACGACTTGCATGACATCTACAGAGAAATCAGACTCGACACTCAGTACAAGCCGCAGACATACCACTCTCGTGCTGGATAATCGCCACATTGGGACAAACGCCCATCTCCCTCGCCGCATCTCTCAAACAATCCTCCGGCACGACGGTATCCGAATCGACGAGCAAGACAATCTCTCCCATCCTCACATTCCGCCCGTTCGCGGCCCAGGGCCGGAACCCGCTTTCCGACGCGCACTCTGCGATGGCGAGTGCCAGTGCTTGGTCCTCGAGCGAGGCCTGCGCGGGGGTGTGGCTGAAGGAGGGCGCGGTGGGCGTGAGGTTTGAAGTGGATCCTGAGCCGCGGAGTGGCGTAGAGGTGCCGTTGGCGGACGAGGCGGAGGGGATACCGAGGAGGGAGGTATCGGCGACGAGGGAGGGGGGCGGGGGTGGCGGGGTGGGCGAGCGACGGGAGGAAGTGAAGCTGTTCGCCGAGTCCTCGGACTGAGCCTCTTTGACCTCCTTCTGGTGCTTGAGTAGCTTTGCGAGGTGCCGTTCAGCCTTGAGCGATAGCGCGAGACCTTGATTTGATGCACATGAAGACCCATACACGAGTCAAGAAAGGACGCACCATAATTCAAGTTTGAAGCCTTTTTGAACCTGCCGGCCCTGAGAAACGCCTTCTGACCCCTCTGCCCTTGCTTGGCTTTACCTTTGCCCAACCCCTTCTCGAGATCGACGGCCTGCCCGTCATCGTCAACAGAGTCATCGGGCATCGCGCCATGGCCCGGCCTGGCGACCCACCCGATTCCCTGGCCGGCATAAAAGCGCACACGCTCCTGCTGCTCGTGCACGGGCATGAGGCGCAAGCCGTCGTCGCAGACAAAGATGGACGATGTGCCGCCCTGGCGAGCATAGGTCTGCATGGCGCGTTTGATGGAAAGGATCGAAGGCGCTCTGCGCGAAAGATTTGTCAGCAGTAGTGAAATAGGGGGAGTGAAACGTACAAGACTGCATCTAGACCTTCCTTGTAGACTGGCATCTGGATGGTAATGTGAGGGAGGGCATCGTCGATTTTGGGGTTTGCTTGAGGCTTGACGCCGCTGTAGTAGGTGGAGTTGGAGTGGTATTGCTCGATTGGGCCGATGCTGAGTGAATGTTAGTCAGGATAGACGTTTCGGTGAGTCTCGTCTCGTCTCGTCTCATGGAGACGGAATGCCGACACGGATAAGAGGTTAAACCGAAATTGGGGGACTTACACCATTGAGATGTTTTGGATTATTTGGAGAGCGAAAAACTGCGGACCGGTTGTCAATCAGTCATGGAAGAACTGTCTCCGAATCGGACGTACAAGGGCAACGCAGTAGAGCAGGGGACATACTGCGAGGAGGGCAAAGCGCGTGACGCCGGCGTCGAGAGTCCATTCTTGGAAGAGAAGCTTGATGCCGTTTCCGATGAAAACTGGGAGAGTGAGCGGTTGGGAGAGAATAGATAGCGACGACATACTGAGTGACAATGCGGCGGCGAGGCCGTTGTACAAGGGTGCCAGGAGCATGGTTCTGCGGGTCTGTTTGGCCTCGTTCCACTTGCTGTCCTCGTCTTCCTGTTCGACGACGCCCTTTTCGTCCATGGGTATGGAGCCCTCTTCTGGGTCTTGAAGGGGGACCTTGCGGCCATACCAGGTTCTCTTGAATTCTTTCCTGGAGGGTGGGACGGGGCGGGCGAGCGGGGAGCTGGTGGGCATGGAGGCGAGGGAGGTGCGCTTGGGCGGAGAGGCGAGGACCTCGATGCTGGAGCGTGCGCTGTGTGTCTGGGAGAGGCTGGGAGTGTGGGTGTGGGTCGAGGGCGTGGCGGGGTTTGCGCGCCAGAGGAGCTTGATGAGACGATCTTCAAAGTCGGTGCATGTTGGGACGATGCGGTCGAGGACGTCGGACCAGATGACGAGGACGCGCTCGTCGCGCTGGAGACGCGTGAGGGCAGGAAAAAGGATAGCTAGAGGGACGTACGATGAACGCAGCACACTGTTCCTTGTCTGCGGCAGGGAGGGCAAGCATGGTGTCGAGGATCTGTATGCGGGTGTTTGCGTCGACATAGACAGTCTGTTCGTCTGGGTGGACGGCCGCGAGTGCAGCATGGACGGCGGCACTGCGAATCTTGACGGCTACGGCAGGGTTGAGGGCAGCGACGGCGGTCTCAAAGGGCTCGAGAGACGGGTTCTCGTAGGGAAAGACGCGAAACTCGGGGACTGGGTCTGGTGGAGGGACATGAGGCGTGAGGCAGAGGAACAGATGGAGACCGACCATTTACGTCTGAGATCCTGAGGGCGACACCCGAGGAAATGTGCTGCTCGTTGGGGCGGAACCAGGCGTCGCCCTGGGTCTGGCGGAAGAGCCAGTGGAGAAGGGCGTCGTTGCGGTCGTAGTCCATGGCACAAAGCGAAATTAATTTGCGCTATTTAAGGACGTGCACAGGCAAGTGCTCGGGGTCCGCCACGAGCAAGTGACGTCGTTCTTCTTCGGTCTAGCGGGAGGATAAATTCGGGGTTTGTTCCATAAATATTGATATTAAGCAGTCGGCGATCAGCGACGAGGCACAAAAACGCTGCAGCTTGGATTTGGTGTGCAAGATGAGCTCCCCCGACCTTGCACCTCCACGCCCGTTCTTCCTCGCAGGCAGCCGGCCTCGCCGTCCGCCCGCCGCTGAGCCCGCTGCTGCCCCCGCCGCTCCCCCGCCGCCGCCGCCGTCCGCATTCCCATTCCAGGCATATCCCGGCAACGCAGACCCCCTGCCGCCGTCGTCGTACGGGCGTCGCCGCGTGTCCCTCGAGAGCCTCGCCAACACCCCCGCATACGCCTACCTCTCTGGCAGCGACTCTGACTGCAGCGCCGCCGGCACCCTCCCCCGCTCCGGCAGCCTCGGCGACGTCCACCGCCCCCAGCCGCCGTTTGCCGCAGAACACGCCGCGCTCGCCTCGTCCAGCTCCACCAGCGACCTCTACCGCGCCTCTGCTGCCGCCCCTATTGCCGCGCCTGCCCTCACCCCCGCCCAGATCTTCCGTCCTCCCTTTCTCTCCCCGGCCTCCCGCCCCACCTCCACCCTCTCCTGGGCACCCCCGGTCCTCGACTACAATGCGTCCTCCACCGCCCTCCATCTCTCTGCCTCCAACTCCAACCTCGCACTCGCACACCGCCCGCCATTCCCCAGCACCATGCTCGAGAAGCATCCCAAGGCCCCCTCGGTCGATTCCCTCCACGTCGCCCCTGTCCCCCGCCAGGTCAAGCGACACAAAATGTCCTGGTGGGTCACCTTTGCGTGCATCGTCCTCGGCGTCGCTGGTGCTGCCGTCCTCTGCTACACCGGCGTCAATGACGCAAAAAAGATGATGCTCGACGAGTCCCAGCTGTGTCTCGTCATGGACGAGGACTTTTCCACAGGGTCCCTCAACGACGCATTCTGGACCCGTGACGTCCAAGTCGAGTGCGTCCCTTGCCTTTTCTCTGCACCTGAAACTAACTTTCATCAGCGACCGCGGCTTCCAAATCACAACAAACGACGACAAGAACCTCTTTCTCCTCAACAACGAGCTCTACATCTTTCCCACACTCACCCGCGACAACCTTCCCGACTATGCGTCTGACGGTCAGTCCTACGACGTCCCCGGGTGCACTGCAGACGTCCCCCCGGCCCCTGCCCCCCCTGACAGCAACTCTACTGCCACAGCAAGCACCACGTCTAGCGCTGTCAGGGCTGCCCACACTCACATGCGCAGGCAGCAGCAGGACACCAACTCGACCGACACTGGCTCAAACTCCACCACCCCCGCACCCCCGGCCCTGGGTGTCACCCCGGCATCAGGCGCCAACTCGTGCAAAGCCGTCACCAACAGCGCCGCAGGCTCCGTCATCAACCCTGTCATGAGCGCCAAGATTACAACAAAGGGCAAGGTCGGCATCAAGTATGGACGCGTAGAGGTCGTCGCCAAAGTTGCCAGCGGGTGAGCGTCGTTTTCTCGATGAGACACGGAGTATTTGTCGTTGTCTCGGCCCCGCTAGGCGGGACACGTGATGTGTTTTTCCGTGAATGCTGACCTTGACACAGAGACTGGCTCTGGCCTGCCGTATGGATGATGCCGGAGAATAACACTTATGGCCCTTGGCCCCTCAGTGGAGAGATCGACGTGCGTTTTCTCGTACATCCTCGAACAAACAACATTCATCACACCATAGATCCTCGAAGCGCGCGGTAATGGACCCTCGTACCCCGCTCAAGGAACCAATTTCGTCCGTTCACAGCTCCAGTACGGGCTCGATCAGACTCTCATGCCCATCACCGTCCCTGGAAGTACGTCTCATTTCACTTCGAGTACCCTACATACATGCCAACACCCCGCCCAGCCCAGCCCCCTCCGCTCACCAAAGACCTCTTTGGGTGGTTCTCGCTCAAACGCACGTCCTTTGACAAATCCTTCCACACCTACGTCGTCGAGTGGGACGAGTCCTTCATCCGCTTCTGGGTCGACGGCCGCGTGCGTTCCATTCTCGAGGTCGATGTGGACCCCAAGACCAAGCCCAGCAAGACTGGGGACGGCGGGGGCGGGACCTTTTGGGACAAGGGGAGGTTTCCGGCGACGGCGCAGAATAGGACGACGGGGAGCGTGGTTGTCGTTAGGGATCCGTGGGTCGATGGCGGGGTTGCGGCGCCGTTTGATCAGAGTGCGTCGTTTTCGTTTTCTTTTCTGAAAAGAAATAGACAGCGCGCTAGGGTTTTATTTGAATATCGATTTGGGAGTCGGAGGGAAGACGGGGTGGTTCCCTGATGACGAGGGGGGGAAACCGTGGTATGATGGGTCAGCGAGTATGTCTCTCTCTCTCTTTTTTTTTTTTGCTTTCTCTCTGCGCTTCTGCTTCTTTACCACTCCACCTCCCTATCGGGATCAACACCAACCCAACCCCTCTTTACGTCTCCATGCCTGTTTACATCCTCTCTTACCTCATACTCTACCTCAACCTCAATTCCATCCGCCCTCGCCTCCTGTCCTCCCACACCCCGCCCGATAAGCGCTACAGAGATCATAGATCCACACGCCCCCTCCCCTCCCTTGTCCCCATCCCAAACAATCACTGACCACTACTCTCTCTCTCCAGCCGCAATGCGGGACTTTAACAATGCGATCGACACGTGGTT
>JABFYK010058605.1:0-11537 GCA_018849495.1 Termitomyces sp. T123_Mx157 | reverse complement strand
ACTTCTTGTAGATGCTCAATAGACTTTGGATCTCCCTCTGCCAGTTGTGTGACTTAGCCACAGCCTCCAGAGGTTGCTCTTACAAGGGCCTTAGACAAGCCCTTGACATCTCTAGCACCCACTTGGCTGCCTTTATAATTGGCTTAGCTGAAGAAGACTGCTAGTTTGTCTCTATCAGGGGCTCTGATCAGCAGATTGGAGAAGCTCTTGTAGTTATTGGAAAGTGGATAGCTAAGAAGTAAGTCCACATACTGCAGAAGTGACACTCAGACAATGTCGTGCTGGCAGTTGCTATGCCAGCACCTTTGGAACACACCACAACATCCACTCCTACTCCTACTAGGCCTTTGACACACTCTTCTAGTCATCAACATGGGGTTTCCTTTGCCCCTGCACTGGCCTCTACTTTCTCTATTACCTGGCAACTCTTGTCTCTCCTTCTAGGCTTGCTGATGTCAAGTGTTCACACTGGGGCTACTTCAGCTCTAGAAATGGACGTGACTTCTCCTATGACCCTCTATACTCTGGCACCTGAAGCATTGACTCTAATAATACAATATGCCTCCAGACACTACTCATTAAGGGGTGATTATGGGCCACCCCTAGCTATACAAAGATAGCTGTTCATTGGGTTGACAAATCTTGAGGGTGTGAGGAGACATTAGCTGTGGATGGTCCAAGCCAAAGATGCCACTCATGACCTGACACTCCTGTTAGGAGATGAGTGACAAGCGAGCCAGCATAAAGCATGGCAGATAAGGGGCAGACCAAAGACAAGAAGTGAAAGCAGAGGGCAAGGGCAGTGACAAGGGGTGGCACTGGCTGAGCTCACAGTCTGGAACAATGTATAAGCCCATAAACCATGCTATTGTTCAGGCTGGGGCTAATCTAGCCCCAAGCCTGCCTTATATACTACAAGACTACTAAGTATGACTAATCATGACTAAGTACCTATGACTAGATTGGAGGCTGCTGACTACAGCCTATATAACAAAGCAGAGGCCAATAACTACAATATATTGACTAATTGGGTCTGGTAGTATTAGGATCAAAGATCAGTGATAACAACAATAGATCAGGTGCCAAGTCCAGAATACCCATGAGGCCTGGGAGCCAAGATGGAAAGGGAGTAAGATAGGGTCCAGTGGTCTGGAGCCCAGCTAGATAGAATGCCAGTACTCACAAACTAAGCTGAACTAGAGTTGGGATGGTCTGAGGACTGGTCTCCTTACAGAGGGGGTGTGATGTAAGGGGACAACCCTATATGAGGACTCCACTCTATTCAGGCCTAGCCTTATGGACATACTGGACTGGCCACCTGCCTTCTCTTGCTCTATCCCCATTGAGTATTAGTCACATCTGCCAGGTCTATCTACTTGATCAACTGTGAGCTCTCTAGCATTGTCTGACTCTGTCCTTGCCTAGCTTCAACCTTTGCCAGCCACTTGCCTGTGTTAGCACTTGCTTGCTGCTCTTGTGCCTCTTAGCTCTTGCATTGTATAATAGGATTATCCTGCAGTGTTGAGCATTTCCTCACAGATGTCATCTAGTGAGTTTGGTAGTGTGGGAGGTAAGAGAAGCTTGGGTAAGTTGAACCTGTTTCTCTAGGGATAGCAAACAGCTCCAGGCATTGTCCTGGGGGCTTGAAGTGTCAGGGGGAGGTGCTGGAGGAATTGGCTGGGTCATAGGAAGAACACAGTGACATCAGAGCACTGGTAGGGGAGAGACCTTCCAGTTGCTTCAACTCCTTGAAGCAACAGGCACAATTCCAATAAATCCTCAAAGCAATAGCAAAGGGTGCTCCCAGACCAAAGCTAGAGACTTGTTCTGCTGTAAGGGCAACCTCTGGAGGCTGTGGCTAAGTCATACAACTAGCAGATAGAGATCCAGAGTCTATTCAGTATTTACAAGAAGTTCTAGAGTTCTAGCTACTCACCTGGCAGAGGAAGATCCAAAGAGAGCAAGTATCCCCAATGCCAGTGTTTGGAAAATTTACTCTAGAGCTTCTGGAAACAATACCCAACAACAACAACTAAATCCAGAGTCTAATCAAATAGTGGAAATCCACCATGAATGGCCTCAATCTCCAGATTCTCTGCATATGACCACATACAAATATGATCAAAAGATAGCCCTTGGTCAAAGGTACCTGTGGTCCAAGTATGGGAGGCCTACAATGAGTGGTAGGCCCAGAATAAAGGAAGCAATCAAGGAGTCTAGTATGAGCAGTCCCCTGACATTAAAGTAGCAGGTGGAGTGGAGTGGCCCAAGTCCAAGAACAAGAAGGAAGTCCAGGCCTTTGTAGGTTTTGTTAACTTCTACTGGAGATTTATCTAGGGCTTCTCTCACCATGCCTGCCCACTTTTTGACCTCACTGTCAAGGACACAGCATGGCAATGGAAGTCCTTGCAGCAAGTTGCCTTTGATGCCCTCAAGCAAGCAGTGACCTCTAAGCCAGTCCTCCTATTGCCTGACAATGACTCTCCTTTCCATATTGAAGCAGATAGCTCTGATTTTGCCACAGAAGCAGTTCTCTCTCAGCAGTCCAAGGAGGATGGCAAGTAGCATCCTATAGTCTTTTACTCAAAAAGCCTTAATGCAGTAGAACAGACCTATGAGATTCATAACAAGGAGATGCTTGCCATAATTTTGTCCTTTGAAGAATGGCAGCATTTTCTTGAGGGCATACAGCACAAGTTTGAAGTCTGGACAGATCACAAGAATCTAGAGTACTTCTGTATGGCAAAGAAGCTCAATCAATGCCAAGCTCAATGGTCCTTGTATCTGGCTAACTTTGACTTCTTGCTGCACTACAAACCTGGATGGAGCATGGGTAAGCCAGATGCTCATGGGTATGATGCTGTAATAGTGGTAGTGGATCTTTATGGTAAATGAGCCCACTTTATCCCTATGCACACCACCTGCTCAGTCATGGGAGCAGCTAGTCTGTATTGGAAGAATGTCTGGAAACTCCACAGTCTGTCTGATGGGTATGTCTTTGATCAAGGTTCTAAGTTTGTGGCAGAATTCACTTGGGAGCTGTACCATTTGCTTGGAGTGAAGCTCCACACCACTACTGCCTATCACCCTCAGTCAGATGGACAGACAAAATGTGTTAATCAGGAAGTAGAGCAGTATCTTTGCCTGTTTTGCAATGAGAAGCAAGATGACTGGAACAAGCTCCTCCCAGATGCAGAGTTCCAGTACAACAATCATGTTCACTCTTCCACTCAGATGACTCCATTCTTCCTGGATACTGGTTGACATCCTTGCATGGGATTTGAACCTTGAGCATGCCCTCTAAGAATGACTCAGTGAACAACTTTGTGGACAGAATGAAGATGGCACAGGAGGAGGCAAAGGCAGCATTGGTGAAAGCAAAGAAGGACATGGTGCAGTACTACAACCAGCAGCAGACACCAGCTCCAATATACAAGCCTAAAGATCATGTGTACCTGGACAGTTTGAACATAAAGACAACAAGACCATCACAGAAGCTGTCACATTGCCATCTTAGACCCTTTGTGGTGGAGAAGAAGGTGGGGCCATTGGCATACCAGCTCAAGCTCTCTGCAGGCCTGCATAAACTGCATCCAGTCTTCAATGTAGTCAAGTTGTTCCCAGCTCCAGATGATCCTATCCCTGGCCATCATCCTAATCCTAGTGAATGATGGAGAAGAGTATGAGATGGAGGAAATTTTGGATAGCAGGATGTTCCAGGGAAAGCTACAATTCAAGGTGAAGTAGAAAGGGTATGGCATTGAGGACATCTCTTTGGAACTACAGGCCAGTTTTACTGCAGGCACCCCAATGCACCAAAGGCAATTTGAGGCATCTACCCTATCTCAGCAATTGATCAGGCAGTCCACAACTTTTTCTACCCAGTACATTGAGACACTGCATGCTAGAGGGGGAGTGATGTCAGGGGACTGTTCATACTGGACCCTCTGGTTTGCTTCCTTTGTTCCAAGCCTGCCTTTCATCTTTGTCCTCCCATTTTCTGGTGACAAATACTTTCAACTAAGGGCTATCTTTTGGTTATATTTTCATGTGGTCACGTGCTGTGAGTCCAGAGATCAAGGCCATTTATGGTGGATTTCCATTTTTGGTACAATCTCCGGAGTTATGGCAATTTCCGGAGTTTGCACCTTTGGGTTAGGGTTAGAAGTTTTCCTGAAGCATGACACCTGGCCAGGGACGAGTTGTTCTATAGAGACAGAATATGTCTGAAGGTCATACTTACTACAAGTCAGATTTTGATCTAGATTTGACAGACACATATATAGTTATAGAGGATAGTATGCAGACAATTAACACATCAATATCCTGATTCTATCATTTGACAGGTCTCAGGCCATATTTGGCCATATATTTTAACTGCCCTTTTGCTGATGTACATCCATGTTTTGAGACAGCTTGAACAGATCATAGTCTCGATGTACATATTACATACAAAGTTTTCACTGCTTGAATGACATAAAGTAAATATCTCTCACCACACCAAACCATCTCTTCAGCCGACGTCGATTTCTAGCAGGTTTGGCTTCACCCACAAAACTAGTAGGCCAAATGGCTGGTAAATGATCCCAAATCTCATCAAGGTGAAGAAACATCCGTGGCATCCGGCCATGGCTCTCTGAGTTCCGGCTCGTGCCCTTGAATCGATGATTGGACATTGAAAACAGCTTGTTCTTGAAGCGACTGTCTTTCCAACTCATGGTATTAGTTGTTAGTTTGCGGCTTATCGAGTACACTTCCTAGTACGTCTCGCACATGCCGCAAATGTTATGCATTGGATCAACGTGTGCATGCTGATATCACTAATAAACAATAACTGGAGAGGAACATAATAAATTGATTTACAAAGTAATGTAGACTTTGTCGCGACAAAGACTTGACCGAGTGCTTCTCGAACAGGATCTACCCGGGCCTTGATGTAAGATGGTGTTGAGGTTGCAGTCATTATTATTATTGAGATTGTTTGATACATTCCAGAAGTGGTCAACAAAGGGCGAACACATGGAGAAGATTATTTCCAGGGAGTGGAGGTTCAAGTCGGGCCGGGGGTAAGATGTGGCCACCCCTTGGCTTGGAGCGAGCATACAAGAACGGCATTGGTAGATACAAGATTCAATTGGTGCTCAGCAACATCTTTCGGGCTACTCCTGCGGCCGCGTAAAAATAGAGCGCCAGCTCCGCTCCGTAATGGCAGGTACCGTGATTCTTGCCACTAGTTCAGAAAACGCAGAATAGAGACATGCATCCGGGACGTTCTGATAGAAGTTCCGCAAATAGAGTATGGGCCAGTCCGTAAATTAGGTGATAGTGAAAGCAACTGAACAAATTTCTGAACTAGTCGTCTCGGAACTTTCATAGGCATAGGGCAATGCTGAGTCAAGTGGGCAGACGGGTAGTACGAACTTTGAAATTGAACAAGTACTCATTCACGGCTGTTCCATATTGTGAGTGCTGCTGGTTGTAGTAACCTGTGAGCGACGCGCTGTGGCCGCAACGAGAAAGGGTGTTGAGGCTATCAGTGTACAACAACAACAAACTGTTGTTCCGAAAGCATGACGCATCGTCTCTGACCGAGCACCAACCTCACTCCTCACAAATCATGTTGTCTATAGCTCGTGCCTTTGCTCGTCCTACAATATATCGTTCATTTGCTGCACGCGCTGCTGCATTGCATACACTTCCAGATTTGCCTTATGCCTATAATGTGAGTGGATATCAATTTCGTTTGCACCGAAGTCGTACCGACTATCACACAGGCTCTGGAGCCTTTCATCTCGGCAGAAATTATGACTTTGCATCATACAAAGCACCACCAGACATATGTTAATGGACTTAACGCCGCGGAGGAGGCGTATGCTAAGGCAGGATCGGTTAAGGAGAAAATTGCGCTACATGCAGCGCTGAAGTTCAATGGTGGTGGTACGTATCTTTTTCGATCGCGTCGAAGAATTTTTTTTCACCTACCAGTGGCCAGGTCACATCAACCACACCCTTTTCTGGAAAAATCTTGCTCCTGTGGACGCGGAAGGCGGCAAGCTTGAGAGTGGTCCTCTCAAGTCCGCTATTGAGCGTGACTTTGGCTCTGTTGAAGCCTTTAAGAAAACATTCAACGCCAAAACTGCTGCTATCCAAGGCAGTGGTTGGGGATGGCTTGTAAGTCGACGTTTTTGTACATGAGCTTTCATTTTAGCTCATGGCTGACTTCCTATCCAGGGCTACAACTCGATCACCAAGAATTTGGAGATCGTAACGACTGCTAACCAAGATCCCTTACTCTCGCACATACCCATCATTGGCGTTGACATATGGGAACATGTACGCTGTCACTCCTTATTTGAAATACGAAAACTCATCTATTGCATAAAGGCTTTCTATCTCCAATACAAAAATGTCAAACCTGACGTAAGTGTCGAAGCTCCTTTTCGGAGTGATTTTCCTCTAATGAACATTGATAGTATCTTAATGCCATCTGGAGTGTAATCAACTTCAAAGAAGCCGAGAAACGTTTCTTGGAGGTTGCGAAGTAAATTGTGGCGTACCATTATCGGTGTGTCCCATAGCTGTTATCTTAGGCAGCGTAAATAGATATCAATATTAGCAACTTGGTGACTGTGCTTAGTTTTGTGTGGTAAAACTTGAGTATTGAATGTAACCAGTCTCAACATTGGGTCTATAAAGGCGTGTTCTTGTAATGCGACCTTAGTCATTGTTATATAGCGTCGGGTAGATATGAGAATAGTAGCTGTGGCGGGCAAGTATGTGGGAGTTTGCCCGTGGTTAATTCGGGCCAAAGATTAGATCATCGCACCCCGTCACTACATCACATCTTATCTCTTCAAGGCTCGCTTTCAATCAATTACCCTCATTCCTTTGTTCCCATTGTTCACATCACACTTATATATCTGCGAGCGCGGTGGCGGCGACATCATCGTCTCACACTGCGCTCGCAGGTAAGTTTTCATTATTTCATATAAATACTGGTTCTAATCATCGTCTCACACTGCGCTCGCAGACTCGACTGATTAGACACCCACAAATACGTCACGCGTCATTGTTTTGATCTCGGTCTTCTCTAAGTCTGCTCGCTAGTGTATGAGAAACGCATCATTGCCTCCCAGAGCTTCAGACGGTCGCTTCATCAGGTCATCCTCATGTGCCATGACTCCCCCCCCCCCTGCCACGCCCTCCGAGCCCGCAGCTCTCTCGGCTGACGAGGTGGCAGAAATCAGGAGCTCTCACGCTCAACTCCAGACACTCCTCACCCAGCTCCTAGAGAAGGTGGACACATGCCCTAGCCCCCTCCCATCTCAAACCTTCTTGCCTCCTGCCATGCCACTTGCTGCACCCATGCAAGCTGCCAGCATATTTGTACCTCTGATTGCTGCACCAGGTGTCAACGGTGCATCCTTCACTGCTCCTCTTTTGCTATGCACCTGTTTCCCCGACGTTGACATGGCAGTGCTCTCAGCAATCATCACACATGAATTCAAAGCTGCAGACCTCCACAAACTCAATCCCACAAACTGAGACAAGGAAATGGCCTACACTTTCAATGGTGCAACAAATCAATTTGAGATCAGTCACTGAGCGGCTAGGGAGTATAAGAACCCTTTCTCCATCCTCATTCCCCTCCAGTCATTCTGTTGGATACTTGCTTTTCACGTCAACAATGCAGGAGCCACAGAAACTTTCTGGGCTTATACAGAGCAGCTCTTGGAGCTTGTGGCAGAGTATGAGTGGCACGCAGTATTTGCGTATCACTCCGTTTTCTTTAATCAACGATGCACTGAAATGGCTAATGGGGACTACTCACACTGGGGCAAACGCGACATTGACTTACTGTCAAAATACATCTATGCACATTGCAAACCAACACAACCCAAAACTTCCAAAGCCACATCCACCAATTGCACTCCCTCTAACCCAAACAAGCCCTGCCACAAATTCAACAATGGCAAGTGCATGACCTCCCCTTGCCCTTGGGGCTGCCCACACGCATGCTCGACCTGTGAGAAGGCAGACCACTTGAAGGGCCAGCATAAAGATTAGGCGCTTGGCAGGGCAAGTCACATCCCTCCTGCACTTCTGGCTTGCCCTAGCCAAGTCTCAGGTGAAAGCAACCCGTCTCTCAGTCTCTCTTATCTGGTACCCCTTGATGCTTCTATCCCTGTCCTGCCATCCCGCCCTAACACTGATCCTCACGCCAACACTCCCCTCCCCAACACATCAACCTTACTGCCTGTCAGTTCATTGTTGAATGAGGCGGCATGGCTTCACTACTTATGCAAGTATCCCAATAAAACTTTTGTATCTACCCTGTCTCAAATAATAAGATTCGGTGCAAACATTGGCTTCTCAGGCGACCATTTGATAAGTCAACAATGCACCAATCTCTAATCCGTGCTCTCAGACCCCTCTACTGTCAGCACCCTCTCTGCTGACATTGCCACACAAGTTGCCAGCAGGCATGCGTGCAGGCCGTTTGCATCACCACCATTTGCAGCATTTTGTGTGTCACCCATTGGGGCTGTATCACACAAATGTTCATCAAAAATTTGACGCATCCATCACCTCTCGTAGCCAGAAGGCTCATCTGTTAACAATGGAATCCCTGACTCAGAAGCAACCATCATGTACAACATGGTTGAACATGCAATAAACGACCTTATTGCATCAGGGCCTGGGTCCCAGATGCTCAAGCTGGATCTTGAGTCTGCCTTCTGCCACATCCCCATACATCATGCAGACTGGCCCCTGCTAGGCTTTGAGTGGTTGGGCAGCCTGTACCACAACATTGTCCTCACATTTGGCACACACTCTGCACTCTATATCTTCAACCTTTTTGTGGAGGCCTTGCACTGGATCCTCCAGTGGAACATCCCAGTGTGCATCCATCATTACCTTGATGACTTTCTTGCTATATTTCCACAGCTCACACCCCCCATGCTCTTATCCAACTCGTTGACTTGGGCACTCAATCTTAGCGCACAACTTGGCCTGATGTTTCAGCCATTGAAGATCTTGGGCCCCTGCACTACAATCGAGTTCTTGGGGCTGGAGCTGGACTCCATATCTATGGAGGTCCGCCTCCCATCTGAGAAGCTAGATTACCTGCAAGATCTCACATCTGTGTGGATTTCCTGCTGCTGCGCCACACGCCATGATCTTGATGAACTCACTGGATTCCTTCAATTCGCCTTGCAAGTCATCCCAGCCACGCGCACTTTCATATGCAACCTCTACAATTTTGCAGCCTCCTTCCCTTGCTTCCTGTTCACCTCTTGGCATATCCCCAAGGCAGCCTGCCTCAACATCATCTGGTGGAACTCCGTCGCCCCTGCATGGAACAGAGTCCACTTTCTCTCCCCTTCATGCACCAGAATCAACATCTATACAGATGCGAGCGGTGCCAGAGGACTGGGTGGTCACTTCAGAGTGGAATGGTTTGTGGCTTGCTACCCACGCTGCCTCCGCCACAAACACATCCAGGTGAAGGAAATGTTTGCAGTGGTGTATGCCATCCTCTGCTGGGGTGAATCTTTCAGGGGTAGCCACATTGTATTCCACGTCAACAATGATGCCATCTTCAATGCCATTCAAAACAAGTCAATCCAGTCTGCAGCTACAATGAAATTTGTCCACCACCTGATCACGCTAGCCTGCCATCTATACTTCTCTTTTTCTTCTGAGTGGCTTTCATCTTCTGAGAATTCCATAGCTGATGCTGCTTCCCATTTCTCTTTCTCCCACATGTTTGCACTTGCTCCTTGGCTCAACAAGAAACCAACCTCAAAGTGCCTCCAGCTTGGTGGTACCAACAGAACAGGCACCACCCCCAAACTGTTGCATTTTACCTTTGGCACGGCCTTGCCAGCAGCACCAGGAAAATGTATTCAACTGGATAGCACCAGTTTATCCTGCATGTTCAGCTCAACAACCTGTACAACGCTGATGGTTCCATCCTCCCAGCATCTGAGCTTGCTGTCCTCTCATGGGTTGCGAGCCTTGGCAGCTGTGTTCAGCCCAAAACAATTAAAGCATATTTATCCACAGTATGTTCCCTTCACATTGATGCTAACCTATCATATGCACCCATCAAATCTCCCCTGGTCCAATGCCTCGTCAAAGGCATCAAACGCTATCATGGTGAACACAACCGCCGCCCTGTCTAACCCATCACTCTGCCCACCCTCTCTGCCCTGCTTGCTCAGCTCTGCCCTGGCTCCATACTAGGACACACGGCCATCTATGCAGCCTGCTGCTTGGCCTACTCTGGCCTCCTTTGCAGTGGGGAGTTTACAACAGCTAAAGGGGGTAAGTTTAATGCCAACCTCAACCTCACATGCAGCACCATTCAATTCCTCCCTGACTTTGACAATGCCACTCATGCACACCTCACACTCCCTGCATCCAAAACTGACCCCTTTCGGAAAGGGGTCACCATCTCAGTTGCCATGGTGCCAGGATGCTCAACATGCCCTATCACAGCCCTTAAAGCCCTTTTCAACGAACTCCCCTGTGGCAGCACTGACCCCCTCTTCAAACAACCAGACAGAAAGGCTCTGTCATATGCTTATTTTGTCAGCACAATCTGCAATGCTCTGTCCCAAGCAGGCCTCAATCCACATCTCTATGCAGGCCACAGCTTTAGCCACGGTGCTGCCTCTGCTGCAGCCGCAGCCAGGTACTCCGACTACGAAATCCAGCTGCTGGGCCACTGGTGCAGTGATGCTTACAAGCTGTACATAGAGAATGATCCATCCAGGATCCTCTGCCTCTCATTTCTCCTACACATAGCCAACACTCACCTTATTCCTTTTGAACCTCCAGCTCTGCAGGATTATACAGCTATGGCTTGAGTTTTGGCCCCCCTCCTCTCTTGGGAGGAGGACCCGGTGCTCAAGAACTCTCAGGACTCAAGAAATTCAATCCATTTCTTTCCCACAATGCATGGCCCCTCAGATTAAGCATTCTATTCCTCTGAAATCTCAAAAGTCTCCATTACATCAATCTCTCTCCTGCTTGCTCGCATTGACAGATCTGAATTAATGTGGTGGGCAAGTATGT
Organism: Termitomyces sp. T123_Mx157; assembly: GCA_018849495.1. Classification (NCBI taxonomy): domain Eukaryota; kingdom Fungi; phylum Basidiomycota; class Agaricomycetes; order Agaricales; family Lyophyllaceae; genus Termitomyces; species Termitomyces sp. T123_Mx157. The sequence continues at coordinate 452 of JABFYK010058605.1, read as the reverse complement.
GGGAGTTTGCCCATGGTTAATTTGGGCCAAAGATTAGATCATTGCACCCCATCACTACATCACATCTTATCTCTTCAAGGCTTGCTTTCAATCAATTACCCTCATTCCTTTGTTCCCATTGTTCACATCACACTTATATATCTGCAAGCACAGTGGCAATGACATCATCATCTCACACTGTGCTTGCAGGTAAGTTTTCATTCTTTCATACAAATACTGGTTCTAATCATTGTCTCACACTGTGCTTGCAGACTCAACTGATTAGACACCCACAAATATGTCACGCATTGTTGTTTTGATCCCCACCCACCATCCCTATTCCATAGTATTCCATTCTACAATTTACTTACATGCACACACTCGTACCTACACATAGTCCTGTAAGGGCAACCTCTGGGGTGGCGGATCTGAGTCACGCAGCTAGCAGAGGGGAATCCAAAGTATATTAGCAT
>JABFYK010058601.1:1381-11640 GCA_018849495.1 Termitomyces sp. T123_Mx157 | reverse complement strand
AGATACACTTCCTTCAAGTTGATATTCCTTCGTAGAAATTGCATTGATTGGAAGACGACGCTCAGAGACACGAGTCAGTTGACGTCTAACATGAAAGGGACGAGTCTCCCGGGACCCAGCCGCCCGAGCAGTACATACGGCTTTCATGAAAATTAGGGACATTCAAAGTCGGTCGTGACCACGCGGCCGTAATCTCGTATGTAGTAACACGCAGTTAATGGCATTATCCAACATGCATTTTGGACCTCTGGCGCGATTTTCCGTATGGCTCGAGTGTGATATAGCACGGACATCAGAGAAGCAATTTCCCGCCGTAGAAGACAAAGGTGTTGTAAGTTATCTCACGGCGGAGAGAAGGAGGAGTCTTCAACGCTTTGAATAGACCTCGTGGGTTCCAGCATATTGGCAATAACAAAGCGTCCGTCTGGAAGGAAGATCAACAAGTTGAACCCAAGGATATCAGCCAAAATGGCACACTTGGCATGTCATTCTCTTCTGCTCTCCAAATGGCTTCCTCCATGTTTTTGGCAACACCAGTCGCCACATGACGTTTGATAAGCCGCTGCTGAGCTTCGTTGATTTCGATATCGAGATACCACCGTTCATCCAATAATTGACTGGCTTCATTCCATGGAGGAATTGATAGGAGTGTATAGAGCCCCTCAATGATCACAATGCGATGGTGCGGATGAATGGCTATATCATCATATATGGGATCTTTAAGTGCGTGATCGAACGATGGCGCAGTTAATACGAGTGTATTCGGGGTCAAGGGTTCTCGTAAAGAGTATATGAAGGAAACATAGCCTGATCCGTCAAAAGTCCAGTGACTACCTCGTCTGTCATGAGCGAGTTTGGGATCTGGAAATTGATCAAGTTGAGCTCGACTAAGATGCCAGCCATCCATGCCAATAAGAAGAGCGGTCGGGCTGGTATTTCCGACAGAAACAAGGAGGTTGTTGGTATGGGCCGTCAATAGCACAGCAAATGTCGATTTTCCAGAAGCTGGTATCCCTGAAATTCCAACTAAAAGGCGTGAAGAAGATGGAATTCTGACGAACGCATCACTTAAGCAGCGAAATACCTAGTTTGCACAACACCAAAAGCCTACTTTGTTAGCTTTTCCACGAGAACATGGGCCAAGTCCAAGGCTTCTTGATTCATTGAATGTGGGTTTGTGCCGAAGTTTAAATAATCGACAGTGGGCTGTCCATCAATTGAATCTGTCATTTCCTTTTACACAACTTGAAGACCTGGCCCAGAGCTGCGCCCGTTTTGTTGTTTAGGCTGTGCAGCTTTTATATCTCCCCTTCTACTACCAATCCTCTGCATACATACTTATGGCAAGATATGATCAAAATCAGGACAAGGGCAGGATTCTGAAGCGGTATGCTCGATGATTCAGGCTATATCGGTTTATGTACTCTTATTCAGAGCAGATCCATCCACGATACAGGACAAGTTTATGGTGGGGTATCAAGGATGGCGAGTGCCAAAGTTGACATCGTTAGGGATCTTAATGATCATTAAATACAGGTTTACTTGCGGCGGAGATGGAGAGCCAGTTGGTCCAGGTGCGTGTCTGCTGCGATGTCTGGCCGCCACTCATTTCATCATTCCTGCAGGACACCATGGCTGGCTTCACTGGTTTGACGCTCCAATCCCCGATGGAGGACGGGTCAATATCGATCTATGGCCCGACGTGTCATCTTACTCTCCATCGGAACTATTTCCTGCTCCTGGACTCAAGACTGCATTAGGAGAACAGGTATTCCTGTTTTCTTCACGCCACCCCAAAACTGTACAAAGGTATACATAAACGGAGTTCTCATATCATCGCCTAAACGACTCTGCAGACATTTCCGTTGGATGGCAGAGCACGGCGTTGACGGTGCGTTCCTCCAGCGCTTCGCCGGACAATGCGATCTCGAAACCGGGAACGAGGGAATTAGACGAATTCGTGATGAAGTGGGCGATCGCGTCAGGGAAGCTGCAGAGAAGGAGGGAAGAACTTTTGCAATCATGTGAGTGTCTCCGTGACAGTTTAACAGATTTTGCGGTTCATAATATCTATCTTTCAGGTACGACGTCTCCGGTGTTCCCGATGATTGTATTCAGAGGGTCCTGGAATGTGATTGGGTCCACCTGATTCGAAATCTGGGTGTACTTGACAGCCCAAACTATCTCAGGGAGAAAGGAAAGGCTGTTGTTGCGCTTTGGGGTACGTTTGGTGATATCTCCCCAACATAATCTGACCATACATTTTATTATAGGTTTTGGTTTTGAGAATGCGGGGCAGACGCCTGCCCTTGTCAGAGCGATCACAACATACATCCGAAATGTGACTCCTGGAGGGGCCTATATCATGGCAGGTACTCCTGCACACTGGCGCACGGCCACTAGTGATGCGGATAGGAATCCAGAGTTCTTGAATGTCTGGCTTAACGAATTCGACGCCATTTCACCTTGGACTGTTGGTCGATACGGGAATGAAAAGGAAGCGGATGATTTTGCAGAAACGAAGATGAAGGGAGATGCCGAACTCATCAAGAAGCGCAATGAGGAGGGGTGCTGGAGGAACATTGACTACATACCTGTTGTTCTTCCAGGAGGCTCCGTAGGTTTCCTGTTGCCTTTAGCTTTGCGCTTAAGTAATCTATCTATCAGGGCTTCAATCTCTCCCAAGGAAAATGGGGTTTCAATGATATTAAACGAAACGGAGGCCGTTTCTTGTGGCAGCAGATCTTCAATGCTAAACACCTAGGGGTCCGTACCATGTATGGTGCAATGTGGGATGAGTGAGTTCATTATATCTTGAGTCTTGGCTTTTCTTGGTTTGTATCCTTTCTGAAGTTTTTTCAAGGTACGATGAAGGGACTGCCTTTATGCCCGTTATCGAAAAGAAGCGTATGCTCCCTGTATCTGATAGGTACCTATTCCTGGCGCTCGATGAAGATGGATATAATCTTCCATCTGATTGGTCTGTTGCAAAATATAGCCCGTCACGGCCCTCGGCTGACTCACATCGAATTATCAGGTATATGCGGATTTGTGGATTCGCAGCCGAAGGTTTAAGGAATGAACGGCAAATCTTTGAGACCTTTCCTTTCAAGGGACTTGAAGATTACTGGTCTTCTCGCCCCAAATATGAGACTGTGGACCCAAAGTCTGGTGATTTCGTTTCTGGAGCAACCAAGGAAACTAAGGATAGCGGGTCTGGCGGTGGTGATGGAATGTCTTATCAGGAATGGTTGGCTGCACAAAAGGAATACAAGGAAGAACAACCTCCACCGCCCTATTCATTAGAGGCGGAAGAGCCATCAATTGAGTCTTCATCTTTGGACAATGCACATACTACTCCTGTGTCGGCGGCGGCCTCGACTTCCTTACACATGGCGTCAACCCCGACAGCTGCACCTGTCGTCACCGAGATTCGCGCTTCATCTTCCCAAGTCACGGGCTCAAGAACAGCTTCAAAAAGTCCTTCACATGCCGGCTCTACTCTCCAAGGCTCCCAAGCGACAGGACCTCCACCAATCAACTCTGGCTCACGACCACATGATCATCATCAGAGTATTTCTTCACATACTTATCCCGCAGGGCATGATGAGACTTCTCCGACTCTGGACAGGACAAATACATACCCAACGCACGCACACGAAAATCTCCCTTCTATCACCAGTAACACTTCCGCTGTGCACGACCCTATAGCTTCCCTTGCGAATGACTTCGGTCGACATGGGCTTGGCCCAGTTGATCCAAGACAAACTGCTTCTTCACCACCGCCCGTCCATGCTTCCCGTCCTTCAACAACACAAAGCAATCATCATGACCGGCCAGAACGTCATCATTCTCACTCTCAGTCGCAAGCAGGTCACATGCAATCGGGTTCGCCGACGCCTGGATCTTCACAAACTCAGGCTTCGATAGGCCAATGGCCGCCTCCGGAATGGGGCACCAAGAACGATCCTCGACACCAATTGCCACCATCGGCGAACGAATTATCATATCCTGGGAATCTCACAAGACCTCAGGCACTTGTCCCCTCGCCATACCTTCCGCACCCACATTCCGTAATGAGTACTCGGCCCCCGTATCCAACTTTTGGTGGAACCCCTGCTCCAGGGCATGCGGGGGGACCCTCATGCGGGCCTGCACAATCGGCATACGTAACAACTGGTGCCCCTCCATTCAATGGACCGGGTGCGTTGACATACCCATCTGAGGGCCCGCCATTTCCATCATTTGGTGGCATTCCTTTATTCCCTCAAGGACCCGATGACGGATCTTCCTACCTATCTACTTACCCATCCACTAGCGGTCTTTCGACATATTCAGGCCAAATGGAATCTTCGCCATGTGCCCCATCTGGACATCTGCCGCCTGCCTCGCACAGTCCAGGATTTGGAGGGGCCCCTCACATGACACCTCCTCATAGTCCAGGATCTGGGGCATCGTATTACCCAGGCCAGACGGCAGGGTATGGTTTTCCGGTTGCGCAAAGCTCTTCCTATTCTGGATCTAATCCTTACGGCGCGGGATCTCAGCCACCGTACGGTACCCCACATGGAATGCTATATCCTCCAGATGATGGTCCGGTGCAAGGAGGTGGGTTCCATATGGACGGGGATAGTCACTTTGGTGGCTCTCAACCGCAATCGTCGGGCTACGCCCCATGTTATATCAGTGGATCAACACCTTATGATGTCTCTAACACGATGTCGCCATCCCCGAGCTGGTATCCAGGAAGTCCTAGCACCCCGGCTCCTCCTCCACTTCACCCAGGACGTGAGCCCTACCAGCCAACAGCTTTTTCTAACAGGACAGACTATTTCTAATCTCACCTATCTCTATGCACAGGGCCGCTGACACAATCGCCGTACCCAAGTGCTTCGAGTTCTGCCCCTTGGTTTCCAACAGCATCTCCGGGGCTCCTAGGGAGTGCTTTAAATGCTGTTGATAGGGTTGCGGGAAAGAAGACGAGGGAACAGCTCGAATCAGTTGCTCAGTGTGCGTTCTTCGTTCTCCTGTGCCTTTGATCACTCACAGCTAGCTGGCTTTTGATAGCGGGTACCAAGCTTCTCCATAAACTCACCAAGTAAGGCTGAGACTTATCTTTATCTTTGGGAAATGAACTTTGACTCGCCACGGGCGCATTGTCACCTTGCACACCTTGTGTGTAATGTTGCTGTGTATTGACAGATCCCCTTTAATGCGATTGTTCATAATGTTTGAACCGGACAGTGCTTGATGAATTGTTTCAGATGTTTTGGTCAGATCCCAAGAAATATCTCGTTGACCCTTCAGGGTACTTCTCCCAGTGAACGGGCCTTTGAACACTTCTGAACCTTCGCGGAATACATACATGTTACTTGCTTCCACGGGCCGACTTCGCTTGGGCAGCAGCAACATGAGGTAAACGACTTACTGCCATTACTCATCCGTAAGTACTAGTATCAGCTATTGGCTATCTATTGAGAAAGGTGTTGGTATTATACAACGCTTGGTTTCGTGCTCTATTTCCACCTGGAACAAAATCGAGGAGTCGTCTAAGAACGTGATATAAGCCGATTTGAGAGTATCAACACGAGGCCGAACACGAGGTCGACTATGCTCCGAATTTGAGAGCTCTATCAGAATAATCAGCGAAGATCTAGGGTTCCGAGAAGGAGAACCGGTTTCGGAACGAATTTTCAGCGCTAAAAGTAGGATCAGGGTCCCATTAAATGGATTGCATGCCCCCACATACGATAATAATAAACTTTTTCTAGTTGGGAAGATCGAAACGAGCGGTTGGCTTCGCGTACGTAAAAGGATCGGGGCAGGCAGTCTTCAGAATTCTCACCTCGTTCACAAGGCTGCAGACGTATTAACGAATATATAACTGCAGGAGGGCAGGCCCCTTCATCCGCTTTTCCCAATCACTAACGATGCAGACACAGTACTATCCTCATCCCTTTCATCATCAAGACATCTACCATGTGCAGCCATCATACCTTGGTCAGGCCGCGTCCAGTAATTTTGCGTCGCCGACTGGGCTGGATCTTACGAACTTCTCCAGAGGATCACCACTCTCATATCCACATCAAGAGTATCGACACCATACTGACCGCGGAGACCCAGTTGGGCTCGCCGGGCCCCCGCCGAGCCTGTCCAACGCTAGTCTGTGCGCCACCGGACTGGGGATCTCCGGACACTCGGTTTCTAATAGCGACGGTTTTCAAGCCGAGGCAATAGTGGGTTTTCCGTTGCAGCAACAATGGCAATGGACTCCAGCTCCCGAGTCTCTCCACGGACTTCCTCTAGCACCTGTGCCTCGCGCACTGCAGGCCCAGCTTGCCGAGCATGAATTTTCATCCATTAAAAGGAACCCAGCAGACTACGCAATCGAATCATCGGCTGTCCTTTCACCCGCCGCACAACGTCCCACCCCTGCATCCATGGCTGTCTTGCTGAACCAGACTGCACGCGCTGATAGAAACTCGCCTCAGGTCTCTTTTCGTGCACCTTCTGACGCCGCCCGCAGTAGCCAGGCGCAGTCAGTTTCTATGACGCAACCTGTGGAGGTGCCGCAGCATCCACAGCCGGTGCAGACCCACGAAGATGGTCTCTCACGCGAACGGAAGCACGCCTGCACAATGTGCCATAAACGGTGAGCCAATTCGCTGGGGACCCAGGGTCGTCTGAATTAACCCGCGTAGATTCGATCGTCCAAGCACACTAAAGAAAGTGAGCATGTGCTTCTGTCTCGATTCGAGACACAACTCATCGTTTCCTAGCACTTCCTCGTTCATACTGGCGAGAAAGGTGTGAAAATTCACGCTTTCAACTCCGTCACAATACTTACACTTCCGTCTGATTAGCATTCGTCTGTGACACGTGTGGCCGTCGTTTTGGTGTTCCATCCAACCTGAACCGGCATGTCAGACGATGCATCCTCAAGCCTGTCAACGCGTCTCACGCCGCCGGTAAACAACAACAGTTAGCTGCCGACGGAACTACCCGTACCAATGAACCTTCATCCCCATCTTCTTCCAACTCAGAGAAGGCGAACTCGCCTGGCCGCCTTGTCACCTCGCCCCCTTCACGTCAAAGCAGGCCCGCCGGAGCTCCTAAACGTCGCCGCCGTGCACCTTCGCCATCCCGTTGGGTCCCCCCTTCCCTCCTTTCTTTCAATCTTACCCCTCCCGAGGCGAAAAAATGTACTCCAGTTCCCCTTCCGCCTGTGCGTCGCAATTTGCCGAAGGAGGAAAGGGATTCTTGGGACGAGAACATTTCGTCGACGCCGTACCACCCTCGAGGCTGGAAGAACGTGCTACCTGGACCTGGATTGGGGCTTGGACTTGGGGGGAAAGACGTCAGGAATTTGAATATTGGGAGCAACGGAGGGTATATGTTAGGCCGTGTGTTGGTCTTGGATTTGAACCACGGAGAAGAACGCCAATAGGATTCGTGTTGGACATCGCCCTTCGATTTTGAATGCCCTTTTTGGATTTTAGGTGGCACAACGTGCAATGCAATGGATGGAGGGGTCGTTTAAGACTTTCTTGGGAGCTTTTGGCTAGATACCCGCGGCCACAGGGTCGGATTGGAAACACATTGGAGGGATATTTTTTATAGTGGATTGATGACATCTAAGGGATGCTCAGGTTTATGACTGGTTATTCGTGTCACGAAACTCTCTGTTTGCCTCTTGACAGGGCTGATAGAACTTACTAAAGCTTTACTTATCTGCACCAGCTAGCCACCATGGTTGTGGTCATGTTCCACTTACCAGTCGAGTGAACGTACAGGTTGGAGTCAACGTTGTTTGATTACATGTAGACGACAGTATAACAATACTTATACCACCAACTGATCTAACATGTTGAGTCAATTCCTTCAGGATTGCTATTTATGGTAAATTGATCAGTAAACGTTTCTCCCGTGAGTGACTTACAACTTTTGTACTTATACGTCCGTCGGGATTGCCGCCTACGATGCCTGTCACACCTGCCCAGAGTGCAGCCATTTTGGAGGTTATTAACATCATACTCGCGGCAACAACGACGAAGGGGAAACGTCAACTTGCAGGCATGTTCTTGGAGTTGGTTGACAGAACAGACTGGCCACAGTATTATGAGGTTCGTGTTGACAATATCCCAAGTCGGAAAATGAGTAAATATAATTGAGTCAGATAATACCGGAGCCTAGATGTCTAAATGCGATCAAAAGCAGCGTTGAAAAAGGCAGATACAAAGAAGCAACCGACGTGTATACCGATCTATCACTTGTCTTCTGGAATGCTTTATTTTACAACGAACCCACAAGTCAGATTGGGTCGGACGCGAAAACACTAAAAGTAAGCCACTCGGGGTCTCCTGACAAAGACTGGACATCGCTTAATTCATCTATGTATGCAGGCTTTGTTGGAAACTGAATGGAAAAAGAAGTCAATTCTGCCCTTCACGCGAAGTTCACCTCCACCATCATCCGCACAGAAAGTACACAAAGTCGTTGAAGACCAAGAATCATCCGCTACGGCCACATCAGCCGCACCTACACCAGCACCCATCCCGACCCCAGTCTTAGTCCCCGCTCCTCCCCGCCTCGTGTCACCTGCACAAAGTACGCCGGTTCCAACGGCGAATACAAGCATATCTCAACCTACATACGCCAAGCCCATTCCTATTCGCCCTAAATCACGTCTTTCCCCTGATATGGATGTCGATATTATGTCGGAGGACGGAGGCCATGACGTGCCAGCAGTAGTTCCTCGCGACCAAGAGAGCGAAGAGATTGTCAAGCAGCTTGAGAAGGGTCTCCCTCCTTGGCCTGGATTTGGGAAAGAAGGCTGGTCCGAAGAAGTTAGCATGGTGAGCTTTGTCTGCATTGCATCCGAACAGCAACTCATCTGACAATCTCAGGAGCACCTTGTTGAGATCCTACAGGCGGTGAAAAGTTATAAAGATGTCATGTATGAAATGCACTGTCTTCGCTGTGAGGCCCTTCATCTTATTGATTGCCCTTCCAGTGGATATAGGCTCGCGACAGCACTTGAGACTGTACCAGAAGAGTCGACAATTCCTCACCTATCGTACAACGTAAATTTCCATTCCTCGCAATTTGCCATTTAGAATGACACATCTTTCCATAGTCACCGCTTTCCTTTAAGGCAATTGAAGTAAGAGGGATGGCTATGTTAACAGGCTTCTAGTGGACTCTAAAATCGCCTTAGAACCGTCTTCGCTCTCAAGCTTACCTAACTTCACAAGAATTTGATCAAGATATGGCTCGCCTCTTTGAGAAAGCTCGTCGGTGGCACAAAACAAGTCTCGAGCCATATGGCCGCACTCTTTTACTTCAGGTATGTCATGCATCACACGATCGATCACATTCGGTAACATCACCACCAGAGGTTTTATCAGGCACTTTTGTCCGCTGACCCTCCTCCCGGACCGCCCTATCACACTACTACGAACTTCGCAGCATGTCGTGCTGGCCCTGGGAACGTAAAACCCGTTCACGGGGGGGACGCACCTGGTGTGTCTGGTGTCACAACACATCGGGTTCTGAGCAAAGATAGAACCTTCATGGATGAGGTTCACTATAAGGGCTGGGCCTTAAAGCTCGGTGACTGGGTACATCTAAGTAATCCTGATGATCCCAGTCGACCAATTGTAGCTCAGGTATTCAGAACTTGGGTATCTGATGAACCGTAAGATGGTGTTCACCTAATTTTGAAGATATATTGACGTGTGCCTCCAGTGCCAAAAGAGGTCAGCCGGGTTTGACAGTTTCTTGGTACTATCGGCCAGAGCAGGTCAGCTGCTTGTGTTTCAATTCCGAGTCTATCTGATTCCACGGGAGCTGATGAATCGATCAGACGTTTCATCCATCGAACAGGATGTTTTGGGAAGGAGAAGTTTTTAAGACGAGTAAGTTTTGATTGTCCCCCAGGCACGAAAAGATGTGATGATATGACTTGAAAGGTCATTTCGCCGATCATCCCGTGGAAGATATCATCGAGAAGATTGCATGCCAGTTCACAGCACGCCATATTCGCGGTCGCCCTCGACCACCTTACTGGTATCTTGGATGGCCGCTATACGTTTGTGATTCACGATACAACGACCGTGACCGTGTCTTCGTCAAAATCAAGAACTGGAACTCATGCGTGCCGGAAGAGGTTCGGAAAAGTACAGAGTTCATGCCTATCTACCCGTTCGAGCGTCTTGTTTCTCCGAGCCAATGCCCAAGTCCCTTTATCGGGCGAGGCG
>JABFYK010058600.1:0-11647 GCA_018849495.1 Termitomyces sp. T123_Mx157 | reverse complement strand
GATCCAGTACGGCCCCGCCAAGTCTCACTGCCACACCCACTGTCCTGTGGAACACTTCCCTTGACCCAGCCAACACCTGCCTAGCCCCGCGCAGCTCCGCCAAGCTCTGCTGCCACCCCCCGCTATTCCCGGAGCTCTCCAGTAGTCAGTATATAAGTCCTAGAGTAGCTCCTCGTACAGTAGTCTTGATATTACCTGCCTATTGTTTGTTACTTGTCTGTGGTTTTGTGTTTCCTATGGTCTGATTCTCTCTGTCTCGTGTTCCGTGTCTCCGTGTTCCAGTTTCCTTACTCTCAGTTTCCCGGTTCTGTCTTGTTTCTATTTCCATTATCATTCTTGTTATCGTCTCGTGCCCGTGTCAATCTATTCCTATTTTTGTCTCGTCTTGCCTCGTCTCCGTCTGCTCCATCTTGTCTCGACTTTGTTTGTCCCGCCTTGTCTTGTCAACCAGTTTCCTTCATTGTGCCTAAGTCCATTCCACCCTGACGCCCTTACGAACTCCGCGATCATGATTACAAAACCCCGTCATTCTTTAAACCAACTCTGGACCTCGCTTCCTGCTCGGCCCCACACCCCATCAACTTCCATTGATCCCCCATCAAACCCTGGCTCCACCTCCCATACTCACGTAGCCTCCATTCATCCCGCACCCACAATACTCGCTCCCGGACTTGTGCCTGACACCCTGCCAAGTCTGCCTCTCTCCCCGCAACTCCTCCCAGAACCCTCCGGACCAACCCGGACTTGCTCGGACCACTCCCCAGTATTCATCCTCGCTAGTCCCCTGTGTTTCGACCCCCTCCGAGTGTCCTGTTGCCTGTGTATGGGATCACGTCCGCCTAGTAAGGATTCACCCAGTGCAGCTGAGCCCCCATGGTCAGCGGAACCTGACAGCAGTGGAGCTTGGTGGAGCCATGTGCAGGGCTGGACAGGTGTCGGCTGGGTCAAGGGAAGCGTTCTGCAGGACAGTGGGTGTGGCGGTGAGACTTGGCAAGGCCGTACTGGATCAATGGGTGTCAGGTATGATCAGGGGGCGGGCTGCGTCAGGTTTTGATGGGATCACTCAATAGTGCAGGCTGTCCTGAGGTTGTTGTGATGCTCCAGAGTGGTTCAGGAAAGTCCAGGAACTGAACTGGTGATGTATGACAGAGCCGGGGATTAGTGGGAAGAGGTTCACATAGTCAAAGGGGGGTCCAGGGAGCTGGGGGAAGCATGGGAGCTGCGGAGAAGTCGTCAAAGTTGGGCAGGGGGGCGTCAGAGTTTGCCAGAGAAGCATCGGAGTTAGCCAGGGCGGCTGCGGGGGTAGATGGTGGCTTGGGGAATTTGACAGGGCATTGGGGGGGACTCTGGAGAAGTAGGGCAGTTTGGGAATGTGTGTGGGGCCTAGGGAGTGGGTTGTGACATTGGGTGTGAACTTCAGGAGGAAGATGGATGTAAAGGGGACTTTGCTGGTGCTCTAGACAAGACTATTGAGGTAGATGATAGGATCTATGCCACAATGCTCTGCCCACCTCCTATGGTAGCAGATATCAGAGCTAGTCAGATAACTTCTCAACAACTAGCTGAGGTGTTTGTAGCAAATTCCCAGCCCAAACCCTTTTGTAGCACAGTTCCTCATCATCTACATAACTTTGAGGACATATTCTCCAAGGCATCATTTGATTCACTCTTGGAGCACAAGCAATGGGACCATGCCATTGAGCTGATACCTGATGCCCAACCATCCAGTTGCAAAGTCTATCCACTTGCACCCTGTGAACAGGACAAACTGGATGTGTTCTTGTAGGAGAACCTTAGCTCTGGCAGGATACAATTCTCTAAGTCTCCAATGGCCTCCCCAGTCTTCTTCATTAAGAAGAAGGATAGGTCTCTTTGTCTGGTTCAGGATTATTGAGTCCTGAACATGATGATGGTAAAGGACTGCTATTTGCTGCCACTCATCTCTGAACTTGTCAACAACCTTTGAGGTGCACAATACTTCACTAAGTTGGACGTCTGTTGGGACCACAACAATGTGTGCATCAAGGAAGGAGATGAGTGGAAGGCAGCATTCAGAACCAATCATGGACTCTTTGAACCTCTGGTAATATTCTTTGGTCTTGCAAATAGTCTGGCTGCTCAGGCTCTTTGAGCACAATGAGCCAGTGGGGTTAAGTCAGTACATGCAGACAAGTGGGGTCTTCAGGATGGGCTTCTAATCTTCCAAGGATGCATCTATGTTCCTAGCTACAGTTCAAGGTGAAGTGGAAGGAGTATGGATTGAGGACATCTCTTGGAAACCACAGGCCAGTATATGTGCACCAGCATTGGTTTGGGACTTTTACTGCAGGCACTCCAATGATCCAAAGGCAGTTTGAGGCATCTACTCTATCTCAGCAATTAATCAGGCAGTCCACAACTTTTTCTACCTAGTATGTCAAGATGCTGCATGCTAAAGGGGGGGTGATGTCAGGGGACTGTTCATACCAGACCCTCTGCTTTGTTTCCTTCATTCCCAGCCTGCCTTTCTTCATCCTCCCATCTTCTGGTGACAAATTCTTTTGACCAAGGCAATCTCTTGGTCATATTATTTTTTGGTATCTGCTGTGAGTCCAGATATCAAGGCTGTTTCTGGTGGATTTCCATTTTTGGTACAATCTCTACAGTTATGGCAATTTCTGGAGTTTGCACCTTTGGGTTAAGGTTAGAAGTTTTCCAAAAGTGTGACACCTGGCCAGGGAGCTCCTTAGACTTGTTCTCTTTGGATTTTCCTTGCCAGATAAGTAGTTATGACCATAGACTCTTGTACAGTACTGAATAAACTTTGGATCTCCCTCTGCCAGTTATGTGATTTAGCCACAGCCTCCAGAGGTTGCCCTTACAGTAGGGTCAGAACCATTTGAATCACTGATGGGGCCCATGGGGAAAGTTAGAAAGGCAACAGGGCTTGTAGGGAGTATCCAAAAGGTGATGGAACCTTCAGAGGAAGTCAAAGAGTGGGTGCTAGAGCCTGTAGTAGTCATTAAAGGTGGTGGGGCCTGAGAAGGAAGTTCCAGAGTTTGCCAGGGAAGCTCAGAGTTTGCTGGGATGGGTGCAAGGGGTCGACAGAGAATGGGGGATTTGGATAGAGGGGTTTGTATTAGTCAGGGGGTGCAAGGATGGGTCAGGGGGAGGGTAGGGTGGTCCAGAACTGGGTTGTAACACTACCCCTTGTGCTCACCCTGCTACTTCTACTAATCCTGGTACCTCCCTGGAGACCTCACCAGATCTGCTTTGACTCCCCTCCAACCCTGTACCTACAAACTCTCACTTCCAAAGCCCACCAGAGCCCCAATTATATGTGTAGAACATTGCGTCTACCTTGTAAGGATTCACCCAGTGGACCTGAACCCCCAAGGTCAGTGGAACCTGACAATCACATGCTTGGACCTTACTCAGCATAAATTGATTGTTAGCCCAGCTTCCATACATACCACTAACAGATGAAGTAGCTATGTTAGTCATCATTTCTAACAATGTAGTATATAGGATGGTCTGCAGGATAGGATACCCTCAGACCAAACAATAGCAGTGTCTACCAGGTCTATCCACTAAACCAACTGTAAGCTCCCTATTGTTGCCTTCCTCTCCCCTGCCTCTTTCTTTGACCCTTGCCTGACCCCAGCCTGCAGTATTGCTTGCTAGACTCCTGCTTGTCTCTTAGCACTTGATGTTGTGAGATAGGATTATCCCACAGTCTTGAGCATCCCCTTACAATTCTAGGAATAGGAGTCCGTAAAGGAGCATCCTCTTCCTTGAGGGAAAACAGTTTCTGGAACAGACACTATAGGTTGAGCAACAGTAGCTGGTCTCAACCTATTGTCTCTTCCAGCAAGTAGAGGTGGCATTGTAATAGGCATGGCATTTTGCATAGGAGTATTCCTAACTTTAGTTGTAGGGAGAGATGGCACCATTCTGGGTAAGGGATTCTGTAAAGGATGGTCCCATCCCTGAGGCAAAACAGTTTCTGGAATGACTATAGAAAATGGATCATCAGCAGCCACAGGCCATCCAATTGGTCTTCCTGAAGAGCCAGCTATAGATTGATTATTATCCCCCAGTCTCGAACCCCCATTTCCCATATCCCCAGGTCCAAATTGAAGTGGTGGTACAACCACAGTATTGATCTGTTTCAAAGATCTAGTATTTGCACAACAATCATTGGGATCTGTTATTTGTAATTGTCATAGTCTCCTTTGAGTCCTAGCTTGTTGCCTTTGACTCTCAGGAGTAGTAGAAGTGGTTGAGGATTGCCTGAAACATCACAATTTAAGCATTTTAATAGTCAAAAACCATTACAATTCACTTGCATGTGTATATTCACTAGCTCAATGTGGTAAAGGATTCACCAAAGTTGAATGAGTCAACATTAATTGAGCAATCAATCAATAGATGTGACAATACATACTTTGTCATGTGGTCTCTCTACAACATTAAAAACATCCAATGGTTGGTCATATTGTACCATGAAACACATGATGCATGAAAAACAGTGTCCACTAAATTGTGTTTGGCCTTTTTGAGACCTGTGAGCTATGTGACACCTTGCACAGATATTTAAAAGATGGTATATATCTATTTACACTATTTACTGTAATTTTTTCTAAAAGAAGCCTCCTTGCAATGCAAGAAACAGCCAACTTATATGTGATTATACTAAAAGGAAGGTTTTTGGTCAGCACTGACCAATTTTAGTCATCACATCAATTCCCAGGAGCCCTCTCTAACTTTCTCAGGAGTTGTTGCATAATATATAGACAAGCTATGGTCCATGCCTTTGGCACAGGCCTGGAGTTCTTGCTTAGTCCCAGACCCAACCTCACTTTGTTTGGTTAGGTTCCTGATATTCTACTCAATGCTAGGTCTTTGTATTTCCAACTCAATGCTAAGTTCCAGACCCAACCTCACTTTGTTTGGTTATGTCCTTGTATTCCCTTAACTTAATACTAAGTTCCAGACCCAAACTCACTCTGTCTAGTTAGGTCTTTGTATTTCTAACCCAATGCCAAGTCTCAGACCCAACTTCACTTCAAAGCATACATATAACAACACATTTTTAATTAGGGCTTTGATGTTACATAACACATAACATCAAAGAATATACATCTTCAAGTCAGCCAAGTCAATTCAATCCAAGTCACATCTGTATTGCACTTCTGCAAGTCCATCAGGAACTATAGTTGTCTAGGTATATATGTAGGGAAGTCATCTATAGATCTATCTTGTAAGAATAAGTAGATGCCATCCTTTATATGTTTATGAGAGTGGAAGAAAGGTAATGTTATCCTTATGCTTATCCTTCTCTATGTTATGCCATTCTTGATCATGAAAATTCATTGACTTGAACTTGTTTTGATAAGAAATACATTCTCCTTTCTTCCCCAATAAACATTGTTATATAGATGCAATGTCTTGAAGTGCTGCAGGGTAGAAGAAATCCTGAATTACTAAATCAGCCACTAATATGGGGTAAATGCCTCTAATTGCCTTTGGTGCATTGGGGTGCATATGATAGAAATCTCAGGTCAGAGCAGGCATATGTACATTTTTCTGTTGTTCTCAAAAGATTCTTTAATACCATAACCCTTCCACTTCACCTTGAACTGCAACTCTCTTCTTCTGGAAATTCCACTGTCCACTGTTTGCTTCAACTGGTATGCCAGTGGACCCACTTGCCTCTCTATCACAAATGAGCCAAGGTGTTGGTCAGAAAGCTTCTGCAAGGACCTCATAGTGTTCATGTAATGGGTGTCTTCACAAAGTGGGGGCCCAAGTCCAAGACATCTCCATCCAACAAGCCATGGAGCTTTCAGACATTCCTCCAGTACACACTGGCTGTGCCCAGGGCATGAGCCCACTTATCATAGTAGTTGGCAACAGCTATAATCATGTTGTAGCTGTGTGCATCAGGAAGTATCAAGAAGGCAGTAAAGAAATAGGTCAAATGTGGAAAGAGCCATGTTGTGCTCATGGTAGTACTAATACAGCTTATAGAGTGCAGTGGTATGGTAAATCAGATGGAAATTCAGCACTACTTTATGGTGTGAAGTCAATTGATTCTGAGTGACATAACAGTTGACAGATTTGGCTTGCCAAACTTCTCTGACTGAAGCCAAAGAATTTACATGGTTCATAATGAGTTGGGAGAGGAGTTTGTCAGATGCTTTTGCCAATTTAGTAAATCTGAGTTGTTCAAGTACCTGCATGAGGCTTAATCTTTGCTGAATCACAGAGAGATTTTGCATCTTTTTCAGCAAGGCTGATAACAGGAGAAGAGTGACCTTAAGTAAGTGTTTCAGCTCAGATACCTGGTAAGGCCTGGATTGTTGTTTACCCTGCACTTGTAGTTCAGCTGCAAGAGTGCAAATCCTGCATTAGATAAATCCCAAATTTATGGCAGACCTTGGATGAGACAAGGGGTCACCCAGATCAACATCCATAGGACATAGCCATTTTTGGTGCTGTTGAGGAATGACTTGTCAAATTATATGTGTACTGCCACAATGTGCACCACTTGCGTTGCATATATGGAAAACATGCTGCGCAACCATACAACACCATAGTAGAACCAGAGAGTGCACCAAACAACAGGGTGCATGTTGACCTATGGGGTCCCTTGAGTGTCCAGTCATTAGGAGGTGCAGTATACATGATGGTCATAGTGGATGGTAGCACATCATATATATCAGTGTATTTCCTGACAAGGAAGGATGCAAACACCACACTGGCAGCATTTACATCCTATCATGCTCGATCAGAGTGCCAAACAGGGAGGAAACTGTGGGAGGTCAGGGTTGATGCAGCATGGGAGTGGATAAATGAGTCCTGGAAAACCTACGTGGGAAACCACAGCATTATTCTCCAAGTTACTACACCTTATGCACATGCACAGAACAGTCTAGTCAAGAGGACCAACAGAACAATACTGGAGGGCATGAGGTGTATGTTGGCTGAGAGCAGCCTGCCAAGAGAACTTTGGGCAGAAGTGGCAGCAACCCAGGTATACACCAGGAATCTGCTTCTGTCTTCAGGACACCCTGGCACTATATCCAAGGAGACCTGGATGGGCAAAAGGCAGTGTGTAGATCATCTTAAACCGTGAGGCTGCTGGGCATGGGCAAAGGTTCCAGAGGAACTAATCAAGTTGAAATTAGACCTGTGCTCAGTAAAAGCTCGGCTGGTTGTAATGCAAATAGCAGCTACAGACTGTACAATCAGGGCAACAGATTGATTGTAACATCTTGCAATGCAATTTCTGAGGAGGGAACTGGACATACGGCATTAACCATCCTCAATACAGACAACAATGAAGTCATACTTGCACTCCCCACTAACCATACCATCCTGGCTGGCACTTTGCAAGGAGTGCTCACAGCCTGCCAGCCAATTGCCACAAGGCTCCACCCCAGAATTGAACCACTGCACCCACAGCTAACTGCCCCTGATGACAGGCCATCAACATCTGTTGACCACCCAAGGTGAGAAACAGAACAGACACCACTGTTCTGATGCTTGACTTGATTGGCAAAACCCTCACCAGTGCTGATCATGGCTCAAGAGATAATACAGAGAGAGGAAGTGGCATGGACTGAGGGGGAGGCCTGGGCAGAGGATGATGAAAACCCAACAGCCCTGATGGCAGGAAGCCCATATGCATACCTATCAGAGCTTCCAGAAGTTACAGACAAAGGTGAGAGGGTACCTAAAACTTACACAGAGGCAATGAAAAGACCAGGCTTATGGAAGCCAGCAATGGAAGAGGAGTTGAAATGATCGAGGATCAGGGAGTGGTGCAAGAATCACAGGTGTAGAAGGACAAGAACATTGTTGGGTGCCAATGGGTCTACACAAATAAATGTGATGCATAAGGAGTCGTGACATGGACAAAGGCCTGCTTAGTTGCTAAGAGGTACTCACAGGTTGCTGGGGAAGACTTTGAAGAAACATATGCAGTGGTCATATGACTGGAATTGCTCAGAATGACAGCAGCAATAGCAGCACAGAAAGGCTTAGAAATCTGGCAAGTAGATTTTGTGTTGGCATATCTGAACAGCATACCTGAGCATGAGGTGTACATGAAGCTCCCACCTGGTTTTCCAGGAGGGGAGGGGAAATTAGCCAGACTCTGAAAAACCATCTATGGACTCATGCAAGGGGGTTTTGACTGGTATCAGACTCTTGACGGTGTGTATAAAGACTTGGGATATAGGAGGCCATGTGCAGATCTGTGTGTATGCTCAAGGATGGTTGGTCAGGAAGCTACCATAACAAATACATTTAATGGCAATACCTTTGGCCTATCATCAACAAAATCTGGAGCAACACAAGCCAAGAAGGAACTGGTGCAGATCTATGAAATCAAAGACCTCAGAGAACCATCCTTTATCCTGGGCATGGCTATATCACCTAACTACCAGACAGGAGCAATATCCTTATCACAAAAAGCATACCTCAAATGCATCCTGGAGAGATTCCACATGGAAAACTGTAACCCCAGACACACTCCACTACCATCCAGAATCATACTCACAAGTGACATGTCCCCAAAGAATGAAGCCAAACATACATTCATGGCAGACAAACCCTATTGCAAGCTACTGGGTGCCCTCATGTGGGCCCAGGTGGCTACAAGACCTGACTTATTGTTTGCAGTAACCCTATTGGTGTGGTTCCAATCTAAACCTGGGCCAGCCCACTGGAAGGCCTTACTCCATGTACTGGCATATGTCAAAGGTATGCTAGACTCTAAAATTACATACAATCAATTCCTAGGAGGGTCCATCACGCCACTGGATTATGTAGACTCTGATTATGGAGGTGACCTTGACACAAGGAGATCAACATCAGGTTACGTCTTCATGATGATGGGAGGGCCAGTATCCTGGAGCTCAAAACAACAACAGACAGTGGCACTATCAACTATGGAGGCTGAGTATATGGCTATGACTCGAGGATCCCAATAAGCACTCTGGATGTTTAACTTCCTCTCCAAAATTAATTTAGAGCAATCTCATCTAGCAACCCTCCAAGTAGACAACAATTCCTCGATTGCCCTTGCCAACTCCACTAAAGGACATAGACATAAGGCACCACTACATTTGCAAATGGGTCTCAGAAGGCAACATTGAAGTACTCCACATACCATCCAGTGAAAATATTGCAGACATCTGCACCAAACTGTTATCTCACGCCATGCACGATTACCTCATAGGACTCATGGGATTGCCAATGATTGAACAGGTCAGAGGAAGTGTTGAGGAATGACTTGTCAAATCATACGTGTACCACCACAATGCACACCACTTGAGGTGGGGTGCAATTGGTATTTGTTTTTGCCTTACATCAAACCTTAATGATTTCCAGATAGATAGATATGATACATGGAGATGCGAGCCCTCAGTCTACAACATATATTTGGAGTGACTGAGGGTAACCGATTACTACTTACACTTACATATAAATTGACTTACCATACCCTGTAGACTTATACCATAACTCTACAGGTAATAAATGATTGCTTGATTGCTTCATTTCTATTTCCTTCAAGACCTATTTTACAAATGACCTGTTGTGTCCTAGGTCCTGCAGTACGTAATGGGGGTGGTAATTATGGACATTCTAACTAGTTCTCCAGCCCGATCCCTTTTCAGCTGATGCCAGTTATGCCTTGTAGCCACTTTACTACAATTTGACTTTGTCAGAATTCATACTACTTCCCACCTCAAATCCCACACCATCTGCCACTAACATGCCATCCCAATTTCTAAACCCAGCTATACTCGGCAGGGCTTACTGTGTGTGTGTTGGTATTGTCCCACATGAGGCGCTTGCCCAGCTCCAGGCTCCCACTCCCACACACCAGCAAGGGTTTCATGACTAACCCTTCCCCATGCCCAGACACTACCTTTGGAAGATCAATCCTGAGATTTGGAACCTACAATGGAATGGGCCAGTATACTGCTTAGTGACAGACATGCTGTGCCTTTTGGTTAAGCACCTGATCATAACCTTGCTGATGTAACTGGCGCCATCCGATGGACTACACAGTAATGTCGGCAGCCTGATTGAACTATTGACATCCTATTCTCATGCCTACCCATACCATGACCCACTTGGTCAGCAAAGACCTTAGCCCTCTCCCAAATCTGTCACGCCAGGGAAACTGTCTGTTTTTCTCATCTGGTCATGAGCATGGTGGTCACCATGCCTCATTGTATCATGTGCTGATTGGTTGGTCCCAGTTGGCCTGCACGACAAAGCCTGCCTAATCAACATGTGCAGGCGGTGGCTTTCCGGCGGTGTTGAATAAGCCAGGTGCAGTGTCTAATTTGTTTTCCGCCAAAGGCCACAGTGCATACCATGCCCCAGGGTGGAGTCGAACTCCCAACCTCTGGGTAGGCGCTTGCCACTCGGGAACTGCCGAAATCTAAGTTCCCTAAGGACAGGTAATAAATGAGTCTACAACATATATTTGGAGTGACTGAGGACTTATACCATAACTCTACAGGTGCGTGCGAATCGGGATATGCCATTTTTTGAATTTCAGTGCTTGCGTGGTCATTCACGGTCGCACTGGAAGTTGTGGTAGTCAGCTTCTGTCGCTGCATGCTGTACGTGTAACGTATCTTTCGGTCCATATCACCATCTGAAAGGGACATCTTATGCAGCAAAGGACACTGTTTGGCTAGTGATGTATTTAGTTCCAAGGTGGTCCGACAACTGAAAAGCTCGGAAGCAAGACAAAAACTACAACAATGACAAGACATGCAAAGGGGCGAAGACGAGGAAGATCGTCTAGTCTGCCCCTGCCGTCATCCAGGTAGGAGAGGGACGGGGTCTCAATGTGGATCTGATTGTAAGTAGTGCTACAAATTTCTACTTTTATACCCTTTTTTTGACGGAATGGTCAAGTCAGGATACAATTCGTCTTGTGTCAGATACTCAATCGTCTTCAACAGAACTCTCATTTTCATGATCCGGAGACCACCCTTCCGCAATAAGCATAGCTTGGTAGGGAGATGTGACTTCCTCCGACGGAAGCGGCACATCAAATGTTGTCTGCTTCATGAGGAAGTCGTGCAGAAGTGAGTTGATCCTGGCCAATGCCAGTTAGTATGATCTCAAAGGATGAAGTATCCGATACTTACTCAATTGCATTTGTAACAGTGCCGAAGTGCGGTGCATCATTGACAACTTCTAGCTCGACGTCGACACCTGCGTTGATGAGTTGCTGCCGAAGTTCTTCTGTATGGTGTAGGGCGTATGCAATGTCCTCGCCACAATGAATCAACTTTACCGGACATCGAATCCTTCTGAGTTTCTCCGTGGAGTAATCCATCTTCTCCGTGAAGAAGTTGACGGTCGCAATTTGACCTTCTTCCAATCTCCCTGGGCCGTAGTTTCTTGTCGCTTTGGGGGTAGTGGCTGTACGATGTTGAGTTTCTGGTGGAACGCCACGTTCAGCCGGGTAAGACTAACCATTTACGATCGCTTCAACGAGCGGCCCACTTCTGGAGTTAAAACCTAACTCATTGGCGCCTCTAATGGCGTCCCCGAGTGCTTCCATATCCGGATGCGCAGGGTCGCTCCATCCCAAGCACCAGCAATCATAGATTTCTTGACGACCTTC
>JABFYK010058599.1:0-11674 GCA_018849495.1 Termitomyces sp. T123_Mx157 | reverse complement strand
CTTGTTCTGCTGTAAGGGCAACCTCTGGAGGCTGTGGCTAAGTCACACAACTGGCAGAGGGAGATCCAAAGTCTATTCAGTACTGTACAAGAGTCTATGGTCATAACTACTTACCTGGCAGAGGGAGATCCAAAGAGAACAAGTCTAAGGAGCTCCCTGGCCAGGTGTCATGCTTTAGGACTTCTAACCCTAACCCAAAGGTGCAAACTCTGGAAATTGCCATAACTGCAGAGATTGTACCAAAAATGAAAATCCACTGTAAACAGCCTTGGTCTCTGGACTCACAGCACATGACCACATAAAGAGATAACTAAAAAATAGCCCTTGGTCAAAAGTATCTGTCACCAGAAGATGGGAGGACAAAGATGAAAGGCAGGCTGGGAATGAAGGAAACAAACCAGAGGATCTAGTATGAATAGTCCCCTGACAATGTTTTCTATACAAACCATCAAATACCAGTTCTTCATTATTAGCCTCAGACTCCAGATTTCAAGTCTAACAACTCTAAAGCTTTGACCTTAACTCCAATGCTATCTCTATTAGAGTTAGTGTCCACATTGCTTTTGTTCCAGTGCCAACTTAGGGCATTATTTTGTCAAGTCTTCATCATTTGCTAGTGCTTACATGCAGCAACTAAAGATTATGCATCTCAACTCAATGAGATCTGGTATTGCTAGTGCCAATTCTAGCAACCCTTGTTATTATTTGGTTAAAATCATTTACAGCATTCAAAATCTCTCCAGCTTTTGCTATCCAACCTAGTCAAACTTAGCACTAGCAACCTAGTGCACATCATAAAGCTTTAGCAAGTTCTCTGGGACCTAGCTTGGCTTGTAACCCTCATTATAAAAGTCCATTACTATTTCTCCTACAAGATCACTAATTGTTGTGTTATTTGCATGGCATTTAAGTGGCAATGGACATCATCACCACACATGTACTCCAAAAAATCATTTGAAACCAAGCACAATGCTTTCAACCACCAAGTGGTTATTTTTCCTAAACATCTTCATGCTGTGCTAATTATAAATGAAGAAGGGATCCTCCACCAAATTTAAAATGCACCCCTGGACCCTTACTTTGCCCAGCACAACCCCTGGAGCAACTCCACTGATAGCTCCACCATCAATCAGCCCTTTACACTGTTCCCAGATCACTGACTCCTGCTCTGAGATGGATACATCTATGCCCCAGACCACAAGTCCATTCACCTTGACATACTCTGGCACACCATAACCACAAATTCCTGGGGAATCCTGGAATCTGTAAGACCCTTCAACTCATTTCTTGGACTTACTTTTGGCCAAGAATGAAGAACAATGTCACCTGGTATGTGCAGGCCTGCAACCATGCCTCCAGGCCAAAGTACTCTGCCACCACCCCTATGGCCTGCTGAAGCCCCTCCCCATTGGTTGCTGCCCCTGGTCCTTGATCTTGATTGACCACACTGTTGAGCTCTCTAAATCTGAAAGCTTTGATGTGATCTTTGTAATTGTCTGCTGATTTAGCAAACAAGCCCTCTTCATCCCCTGCTGCACCATCAACACTTCTCCAGAGTTTGCCAAACTATTCCTTGAGCATGTATTCTCAAAGCATGGACTTCCAGATGACATTGTCTCTGACTTTGAACTCTTCTTCATCTCCATCAGAAAACTGTTCATACTGGACCCTCTGGTTTGTTTTCTTCATGCTGAGCCTGCCTTTCATTTTCATCCTCCCATCTTCTGGTGACAGCTACTTTTAACCAGGGGCTATCTTTCAGTCATATCTGTATGTAGTTGCATGCTGTGGGTCTGGAGATCAGGGCCATTTATGGTGGATTTTTATTCTTGGTTCAATCTTCAGAGTTATGGCAATCTCTGGAGTTTTCACCTTTGGGTTAGGGTTAGAAGTTTTCCTGAAGCATGACGCCTGACCAGGAAGCTCCTTAGACTTGTTCTCTTTGGATCTCCCTCTGCCAGGTGGGTAGTTATGTCCATAGACCCTGTACAAATACTAAATAGACTTTGTATCTCCTTCTGCTAGTTGTGTGACTTAGCCACAGTCTCCAGAGGTTGCCCTCACAGCAGAACAAGTCTCTAGTTTCAGTCTGGGAGTTCCCTTTGCCATTGCTTTGAGGACTCATTGCAATTGTGTCTGTTGCTTCAAGGATTTGAAGCAACTGAAAGGTCTCTCCTCCACTAGTGTCTGGATACTCTCTATATTCTTCCTATGGCCCAATCAACCCCTCCAGCACTTCCCCTAATGCTTTGAGCCCCCAAGATAATGCCTGAAGTTGTTTGCTGTTCCTAGAGACACCATTTTAGCTTACCCAAGCCCAAGCCTCCCTTACCTCCCACACTGCTGAACTTACCAGACTACATCAAACTACTGAAGCTGTGTCCCTTTCTCTCCAGACCCTCCTAGAACACCTCCCCCTTGCTCCTCCTACTCCTCATACACCCCCAGCAGCTGTAGAAAGGTTTGCTTCTGCACCTAGCCCAGGGTTTCTAGCTCCTTGCTCCAAACTCCTTTGTCCTGCACTCCCTGACATATATGATGGGGATTAGAAGGCTGAGAAGCATTTCCTTCAATCCTGGGTCACCTATATCCAGTTTGGCAGTGAAGCCTTTACCTCTGATTCTCTGAATATTGTCTGGGTCCTCTCTTACATGAAGGCTGGCTGAGTGTCAACTTACTTGTTGCACATCTTTGAACACTCTGGAGGAGTAGAGAGTTTCACTAATTGGATGGAGTTTGAGAAGGACTTCTGAGCTGAGTTCTCCCCCCTTGACCCTGCCAAGACTGCAGCTCTCTCCCTTTGAGACTGAGATCAATACAGTCAAGGGAAGCAGTTGTTAGATGAGTACATTGACTCATTCTGTACTGTGGTTGAGCAGGCCTGATACTCCAATGGCCTGCAGCTCTGTCTCACTTTTTGCCATGGACTCTACCCCTCCCTTATGGATTGCATCAACAACATGGCTGAGGGGTGCCCTGATGATGAACATATTGACACTTGGTACAAGGTGGCACATGAGCAGTGGCAGCTGATGGAGTTGAAATGTGGACTGCAACATACTCAGCACCCTCCAGTTCCCTTTTGGTCTCTAGATGCCCCACAAGAAAGTGCAATCCATCCTGCTCCAGTTCAGCAGTCCTCTACTCCTCTGCCATGTTAATGCTGCAGAAAGGCTGGTCACTTTGCTTGTTACTCTCCTCAAGGGCTGGAAGTACACTGCAAAGTCTATCCTGCCCATGGGTATGACACGATCATGGTAGTGGTGGACCTGTACGGCAAGAGAGTGCACTTCATCCTGACACACACCACCTGCTCCGCCCTGGGTGCCGCAAACCTGTACCAGAGGAATGTCTGGAAGCTCCATGGCCTCTCTGATGCCTATGTCTTGGACCAGGGGCCACAGTTCATGGCGGAGTTCACCCAGGAGCTCTACCAACTGCTTGGAGTAAAGCTCCACACCACCATGGCTTACCACCGCCAGTCCAACGGTCAGACAGAATGTCTACCCAGGTCACGAGATACTCTTTGTCTTGTGCAGACAACATTGGTCTATTGAGTGCATTGCTCAACATCTTTAGCCACATCTTGTACATATGAACTTCATTCATTTGTCCTTGCACCTAGTCAGGCACTTCTGTAAGGGAAAACAATCCCTCATCTTCTGTTTCATGAGTGTAATACTCATTATTGTACATCTCTAAGTCAATGTACTCTTCCTCCTCACTCTGAGCCCCCACAAACTCATTTGCATGCTCCAGAGTATCAATGATGTCAAGTTGTCCTTCTTGCTCATCATCTGCATCATCTATCTCTAATAGAGTGGCCATATGGGCTGCTCACACATATACTTGGGGAGCTGGTTTTCCTGGCTCTCTGCATTCCTAGGCAAAGTGGCCCTTCTTCCCACACTTGTAACAAGTGGCAGACTGACCAGCCTCTCTGATTTGTTGGCCAGCCACAATGGCCACCAGCTTGTTTGCTGAGGTGGGTTGGTGCTGAGGACTAGGCACCTTGGCATAGATTCAGCTGAGTAGTCATGCTACTCCACTACAAGATACCTAGCAATGTGCCACCATCCTAATAGATGGCTTGCATTGTCCACCAGTCTCAAGGCAATTCAATTGCTCCATGACCTCCCTTCATTTCACCAGTGCTAGTCCAAGCTTTGCTACTTGCACCATGCCTGTGGAAGATCCTCATCCAGCATGATGCTTGTGGCTGCACTCTAAATAGTATGCAGCAGTTTTGATACTACTCTCATAAGCTTTAGCTTCTGAGACAAATTCCTTAACAGTATTTACTTTGGCAGCTAAACCACTGTCAAGTATTGATGCAACAAGCATATCAGAGGGGATACCCTCCAGAAACTGCTCACATATTGTAAATTCATTAGAAAATACTGCTATTTTCTGTGCATGGTCCAGCAAGGTATCATGGAATCCTTGCACCCCCTCTCCAACAGTGTACACTGCATCACAGAAAGCATTGCAAATATCTTGCATTGTTGAGGACTGTACAAATGGATTGTACAATCCAAGGATTGCATCCTCAAAGTTCTAGTGGGTTTGAGTCCTGATGACATAGATAACATGTTGCAGGTACCATTTGAGGGCTGATGATGTGAGAAAATCCATCATTATGAAGACTTTTTCATGATTGTGGCCACCTCCACTATATTGAGCCACAGTGTAAAATATACATATGCTCATCAACCAATCTTCAAGTTCACTGAACTTGGAGGATCATGCATATGGCATGATTGTCTTAGACAGATCACTCCTACAGAACTTCAATCTGTCAGGTACTGTCAATCTGATGGCCAAGAGCTGCTCCATTATGGATTGCAGACAATTGTGCATTGTCTGCCAATGGTATTTGTAGGCCTCTTCCATGCCAGAAGTAGAGAATTTCCCACAATGTTGTGGGAGCATTGAAAAACCCCATAGGTGCTGCTCTGGCAACATTGCAACTCAATGTGTTTGCAGAGATTGCCTCACTTCTAGGTAGCCCCATCCACTTTCTCCATTATAGGGAGGACTGGAGGGTTCTCTTTGGTCTGGTGGTCCTCCACCTGGGGGCAGAGGCAGTCCTTGACCTGGATAGGTGGTTCCTCTCCAGGTCCTCCTCCTCCTCCAGGCCCAGAAGGGCCTTGCTGAGGATGTGGGGAGGGGTGATGGCTTGACTCACCATCATCACCTGGGCTTGACCCAGTCCCTTCATTTATAGCACCAGGCTGTGGGAAAGACCCTGTCTCTCACTGCTTTGGTGCAGTGACAGTCAAGTCCTGTTGGTCCTCAACTTTTACTACTAGGGTATGTCCTGGCAGTATGTACCCTTCAGGCCACATGTCATAGGAAGTGTCTCCTTGGAACACTATTCCCTAGTCATCTACAAAGGACTGTCCAAAGTCCTCCATATTACCATTGTGGAATCTTTGCAATGCCACTCTATCCTCCCAGGACAGTGCCTGATGTGTCAAACCTATTGGTCAATGCTATACTGCTAGTTGCTCCACAGTAATCACTGACTCAGCATCCATTAATGCCATATTGGGTGCAGCCAGGGTCTCCAGCATAGCTTGACACTGGTGTTCCACAGTGGCTTGCCATACTGCAAAGTTGTAAGGGGTTTTGCCAGGCTGCTGTAGAGCCTGTAGAAGCAACAGTGCTTCATCCACTGGCAACAAAGAGAGCAACATTGTTGCTCCCATTAAAGGTGATGCAGCCAACAAGGCTACTTGTGATCCTCAATTCTATTTCCACTGGAGGTAATCAATCACCTCCTGTTGTAAGAATACTAGGTAAAGATCAATGAACTTTACTGGATTGGTTGGGACTACACTCTCCCCAAACATCCTTTGAATGGTGAGGTGTTTAGCTATGTGAACAGCTAACCATGCCTTTGTCAAGGCCTTCATGACCTTGTTTTAAAACTGCCAAAAAGCTAGTACTCTCCATTGAAGGATGTCATCCATACTTAACTCAGCATCTGTATCAGAGGTGTCTCCAACATTCTCTGGGATAGTTTCAATGAAAGCTGAGGCCCCAGTTCCTACATTACTAAACCATAAATAGGCAGTGTCACATGATGCTGCCAAGTATTATGTAAGATTAATAAAATATACTTACTCTGTATTAAGGTGTATAGTTAGTAATGGCAGTGCTCCATTACAGCTGAGTAACCCATAGGTGGATAAGCAGAATTATACATAGACATTGGGAATGGGGTAAGAGGGAGTCTTGATATTATATTAGGTTATGATGACTACAGGGGCTCAGGTCTACTGGCCAAATCCTTACTAGGCAGACACAACATCTTATATATATAATTCAGGCTCTTGTGAGCTCTTGGCACAAAGGAAGGCAGGCATGGGGCTGAAAAGTGGTCCAAGCAAGTTTAGGGGCCTCTAGAGAGGTGTGGGGATTAGCATGGAGGGAGGGACAAGTACAAGAAAGTTCAATGTGTGGGCTGGGTGGTGGCTATGCAGTGGGACTGTCCAAAGGAGATTTGACTGGTCTGGGGGGATACACAGGGCTTTGGAGTTGACTACAGGGATGGAGTCAGGACTGGAGACAAGAGAGGAGAAAGAAGGAGATGAAAACCAGGAAAATACAAGAGACAAAACAAGACAAGAAAGAATAGAGATTGAGATTAAGATAATAGAGACAGAGATTTTGGAGCAACAAGATGGAAAATAGATACAAATATAGGTAATATCAAGACTACTTTAAGTGATACTACACTGCTTGGGGAACTCTCTCCTGGGCTTGAGGTTGGAGGTGGGACTTGGCAGAGCCACATGAGGCAGGTAGTTGGTTGATTCTGATGTGTCAGGCAGTTACAGTGATGTGTTGATGCTGATTTGACAGGCAAATGGTAAGGGGGAGCCAGAGTTGTCCAGGTCACCAGCAGGGCCTGCAGTGAGTATCCAATAGGTGATGGGGCCTGGATAGGGGCTGCAGGTTGGGTGCCAGGGCCCATGGTAGTCATTGAAGAGTGCTGGGGCCTATGAGGGAAGTGCCAGAGTTTGCCAGAAAAGTGCAGGATTTGCCAAGGCAGGTGCCAGGAGTCTTATAAAATGGGGTAGTTGGGCAGAGAGGTTGGTATGCATTGTGGACTGCTGGGGGATTAGGGGAGAGGTCTGGAGGTCCAAGAGTGGGTTGTGACAGTAGAGGGCCTCTCTATGAGGGAAAGCCAGAGGAGGGGATTCAAGAGGTTAAGATCAGCAAAAGGGAGATGCCCTGCACAACAAGCATGTACAGCAGCACACTCATGGACCTTGGGCAGGCTTCTTCTGCATAGGTTAGACAACAATGGAAACAGTGGCTCATCTTCACTTTACCCTTGGTCCAGTCAATCTCAGGATTGTGTTTATGTAACTAGGTGAACTCTAAGATCATATCTTGTTTCTCCAAACTGGTAACAGCAAAGGTGGCATGTCTCAAGTGGTTCTGGTAGCAAAGCACCAGGTCCACCACAGAACAAATAGAGCCAGCTTCATTGAGTGTGCCATCAAAATTATATACAAGGATTGGATAAGAGAGGGGGCAGGTAGTAAAATGGTGTTGTTGCACATAATCTGCAACAAGGAAGAGCTATGTTGCTCTGCTATTCAGCAGAGCAATAATGCTTTGGATCTACTGGATGTCAGTAGTCTCAATTTCTACTTGCAGCTTCAAGGAATTGGCAGAAGAGGTAGATGCAACAATGTAGCAATGGAGAAGACAACATTCCCATGTAGGAGTCCAACAGCATAGGCTAGGAGGTGTATTTCCAGCTGAGACTTTAGCTGGAAGAGGGGTTTGTACAACAGAGGAGGGGCTTATTGTTTCAGGTGTAGTATCAGTGGCAATACCAGATATACTTGATTCTACAGGCAGGGGAGCAAAACAATTAGCACTAGGCAGTGGGAGCATACAGGTCATCTGTTGCTACTTTGCTGCAGGAACATTGGGAGAGGGGGCTCCTGTTATACTGCAGGCAGCTAGGAGTTGGACAAGCAGCTCCTCTCACTCAGATGGAGAGAGGTAGTGCACTTCCAGCTCTTGAGGACAATCATGAGCAAAGTGACCAGCCTTTTTGCAGTGTTGACATGGCAGGGCAGTAGAGGACTGCTGAACTGGAGCAGGATGGATTGCACTTTCTTGTGGGGCATCTAAAGAACAAAAGGGAACTGAAGAGTGCTGAGTATGTTGCAGTCCATGTTTCAACTCCATCAGCTGCCACTGCTCATGTGCTACCTTGTATCAGGTGTCAACATATTCATCATCAGGGCACCCCTCAGCCATATCATCAATGCAATTCATAAGGGAAGGGTGGAGTCCATTGCAAAAAGTGAGACAGAGCTGCAGGCCATCAGGGTACTGGGCCTGCTCAACCAGTGCATGGAATGAGTCAATGTACTCATCTAACAACCACTTTCCTTGACCATACTGATCTTGGTCTTGAATAAAGAGAGCTGCAGTCTTGGCAGGGTCAAGGGGGAAAAACTCAGCTTGGAAATTCTTCCCAAACTCCATCCAATCAGTGAAACTCTCTACTCCTCAGAGGCATCAAAAGATGCACAATATGTAGGTTGATGCTTGGCCAGCCTTCATGTAAGGGAGGACTCAGACAATCTTCAGGGAATCAGAGGCAAAGGCCTCACTGCTCAACTAGATATAGGTGACACAGGATTGAAGAAAATGCTCCCCAGCCTCAAAATCTCCATCATAACATCAGGAAGTGCAGGGCAAGGAAGTTTGGAGTGAGGAGCTGAAAACCCTAAATAATAGGCAAAAGCAAACCTTTCTACCCCTGCTGGGAGTGTAGGGGGAGTAGTAGGAGCAAGGAGGAGGTGCTCTAGGAGGGTCTGGAGGGAGAGGAACACAACTTCAGTAGTTTGACATAGTCTAGTGAGTTTGGCACTGTGGGAGGTAAGGGAGGCTTGACTAAGTTGAAACTGTGTCTCTAGGGACAGAAAACAACTCCAGGCATTGTCCTAGGAGCTCAAAAAATTAGGGGGAGGTGCTGGAGGGGTTGGTTGATCCATAGAAAGAATATAGGGAGTATAAATGGCATTGATCTCCAGACTCACTGTACATGACCTGTGGCCAAAAGATAGCCCTTGGCCAAAAGTACTTGTCATCAGAGGATGGGAGAATGAAGATAAAAGGCAAGCTTGGAATGAAGGAAACAAACCAGAGGGTCCCATATGAACAGTTCCCTGACAACCCCCTTGGCACTAGGGTCTAATGTTGAGATGGATTTACTGGGCTTGAGGGTGACAGGTAATCTCAATAGGACCCCCTGACTTGATTAGGCAATGTCCAGGTGGCATTGTTTTTCATGAGGGTTGTGCCACACAGCAATCCTGCTCAAACTTGAAAGTTAACATCTAAGTATAACCCACCCTAACTATTTGATACAACAACAAATATAACACAACTTTGGAGACAATGCATGACAATGGTTATGGCCCCTCCTGGACAGGAGGGAGCAAAGGCCCAGCCACTGACCATGCCCCCAATGATGGCCAAGGAGAGTCTTGAAGTAGAACCCAGAGTGCAGATGATGCTGGAGACAACACCCTGGCTTGAACCCAAACAGACAATACTCCAGAACCCCCAATGCTAGAAGAATGGATGAGACAAATACACTATGAAGACAAATACACTATGAGGACAACTCATCTAGCAATGACCCTGAAAATGAACTAGATGGACAAACTCTGGAACAGGAACCTCCACCAACAACTATAAAAAAGGAGAAGTCAAAACATGGGGCCATAAGTATAGCATCTTTCAACATGAAAGGAGGGGCTTAGACTCCACACAAGAGAAATTGTTGGAAATGTGCCAATTGATGAGGGAAAGGAAAATAGACATACTTGCAATCCAAGAAACACACTTGAGCAACACAGCAAGAGAAAACCTAAACACCATCCAAGTATAGATGAAAAACACCCAAATGCAAAAGAAGTAGCCTTCATACTCAACAAGGACACCCTAAGGTGGGCAGAAGCTACATGTGTGGAAATAGTGCCAGGTAGGGCTATAATACTAGAGATCCCATGGTTCACTGACAGAAAGCTGAAATGAATGTATATGCACCAAACAACCCCAGAAACAATGGTGCCTTCTGGGCAGACCTGGGAAAGACATGGAAAGAAAGTAGAAGTAGGCCAAGAATGGACATCATACTAGGAGATATGAACATAGTAGAAGAAGTAATAGACCAGATGCCAGCACATGAAGACTACCAACCTGCCACAGAGGCACTGGGTGAACTCAAACAAATATTTGGACTATCAGATGAACAGCAGAGAGAGAATCTACCTTGCAGAGGGAGATCCAAAGAGAACAAGTCTAAGGAGCTCCCTGGCCAGGTGTCACACTTCAGGAAAACTTCTAACCCTAACCCAAAGGTGCAAACTCCAGAGATTGCCATAACTCCAGAGATTGAACCAAAAATGGAAATCCATTGTAAATGGCCTTGATCTCTGGACTCACTGCATGTGACCTATAGCCAAAAGATAGCCCTTGGTTGACAGTATTTGTCACCAGAGGATGGGAGGACAAAGATGAAAGGCAGGCTTAGAATGAAGAAAACAAACTAGAGGGTCTGGAATAAACAGTTCCATGACACCAGTCCTGCTCTGCAGCAATGCAAACAATGCACCAGTCTTGGGAGATCAAGCACCATTTGTGCCTAAGGCAGCATGGGAGACAAACTGAGGAGTCCTGGCAGAACCCTACCATGAGCACCTCAAATTCACACCATTTCCCATAGTGAGCACAGTGAGCACACTAGAGAGAGGTTTAGATCAGTCTGGAATGTGGGCAGGAGACTTTAATGACTTACCAAAGCTTCCTGCTGACACCACTCTAGGGTGGAGGGCCCCTGCAATCAAGCAACCACTTCTGAGAACTGTGCCAGTGTCACCTCTGCCTGCAGCACTCTCAAGATATGTAGAATAGCCTGCACTATCCCTAGTCCCAAGGTTGCCCCAACAGATGTGGCTGGGGCTATTGGGGCAGGTGCACCTAGAGCACCTGCCTGGAAAGGACTCCTGGAAGAGCCTGCCACAGCCAAAGCAAGCTCTGTAAAGCCCATTAGTAATGGTGTGATGCAGGAGTACAATGCCTATGACAACAAAACAGTGCATCCACTCTAACCTGGTCCTGGCATCAGTCAAACCTTGTGCAACAGTCCTCATATTCTGCCCAAACCTCATCATGACCTTTGTCAGAAGAGGGTGGGGTGGGAGATGTTGAGGATTGTGAAGAAGGGACATCAAAATTGGAATCCTGGTATATGTTCTAACCCCCCTTTTATCATCTTTTCAAAAGCTTCCTGATGGATGACAGCCCTGACTCTACTCTGGCTCTACCTTGACTTTGACTCCCATGCCACCACTACTCATAGCCTGATGCTTGATGCCTCAAGGGTCTCAACACTAAAGGGGGAGTGATATCACAACCTGTCCTCAGCTCTCCCAACCTTCTTCCCCACTTTGCAACAACCTTCAACACATATTGACTCCTCTATTCAAAGGCACTCCCTGACTAGTAGTGATCCAAATAGCATATACTGTAGGTATATGCATAGTTCATCCATGATGGGGGAATGCAATTGGCCAGGAGGTATTGAATGACCTCCACTTGGCTGAGGTTGCTCACCTGGTTAGGCTCA